>CAUYRT010037064.1:0-57057 GCA_963574885.1 Lepilemur ruficaudatus | reverse complement strand
AATTTCTTTCTATTTTTAGTAGAGACGGGGGTCTCGCTCTTGCTCAGGCTGGTTTCGAACTCCTGACCTTGAGTGATCCGCCCGCCTCGGCCTCCCAGAGAATGAGTAGATTTTCTTGACCTGCACAAAACTCTTTTTATGTCACTTCTCAAGTAAAAAAGTTAAAATGATTTTTTTCAATGCCTGCCAGAGAAAGTCCACATTAAGGCCTTTGCCAATCTGGTCTTTATCTTTTTGTTTTATTTCTTACTATTTCTCTGTATGCATTGTCTTATCCAGTTTGGATGTGATATGTAGTATTTTCAAACACAACTTACTTTTCTCCTTTCTCCATTAATTCATTTCCATTTATTAAAATTTTACCAATTCTTCAGAGGCCAATTCAATTTCATTTCCTTCATAAGAAAATATCTAGAGTTTATCTCTTTTTTTCTTCTAGAATATTATAATACTTACCTTCCATATGACATTCAATCTGTACTATTGTCTATGGCCATTTAACTTTTGATATTATTTAGCTTTTCCTTATGCTTATTACAGTGTAAGTTCTCTAAAGGTGGAGACCATATCTTGTCTTTATAATGTTCACTGTGTTTGGTTTATGCTAAACATTCAGTTACTCAAATATCCATTGAGATGAATAGATATGAATGAATTAACTTAGCCCGGATGGCTATGTGTAACTGGACTGATGCAAATCTATTATTATTACCCAAGAAAAAAACTCAAATGATATTCTCTAGAAATAATGATCCAACTTTTTTTTTTCCTCCTCAAGGGGTAACCTTTTTTAGCAACAACTTTCTACAATAGAACTATAAAATAAGATTTTGCAGTACTAAGAGCCTACCTGTGATTAACTATGTGCCATAGGACCATGGGTGGGCTGCTCAACCTTTGGATGCCTGCATTTCTCTATCAACAACATACAATAAAGTGCCTTATTTCCCCTGCTTGATAGTAGAAGTTATAGGGAACAATGAACCCTACCTTTGCCTTTCCTGTTCTTTTCAAACAAAAAATAGTTACCAAGATTTCAGGGTCAGTTTAAAAAAAAATCAGAAACCTTTTAAAAAAGTGTATTTCATGACATAATATTTTTCTGCTGAACTATTATATGTATAACCCTACAATTTTAAATTATAGAATAATGCACTACACATAAATGAAAAATGCTTGGGCAACACTACGTATACAAATTTGTTATTGCAGAAAATGACATCAAAATACATAATTTTCATTTTATGTTGGTAAGATCTTATTGTCTATTTACTCAGAGTCTGTAATCAAGGTAAAAGACAAGCTTTCCTGAGAACTCTGAAAGCTGAGCAACCAGAGGCACAGTTTCCTAACCATGTGCCAACAGGTCCTGGGGTGCTGCAGTGAATGCACAGGGGTACCGAGGGACATTTTAAACTTTGGAGAGGAACACAATGATACTTAACATCTGTTGAGCACTGAGCAAACTATTAGCTCTAGGTAGTTCATAGTTTAAACATTGGAGTATGCTATTAATACCTTGTTTCGATTACTCCATGCATTTGTGAAGCTGGGCTTTTGGAGGTTGCAGTAATGAAAAGCAAGAACCACGGGAAAATCAATGTGGAATGTGCAACAGGAAATGAGAGTGACAATGTCCTATATGATCCCAAGGTTTGAGAAGTTGTACAGTGCTCAACTTAATTAACTAAAATAATTAAATAATTGCAGTTTTTTAAGAATAAAATATTAATTATCTTCTCCTTTAATTGTATTATGTTTTCAAATACTACAAAGTTGTTAGGACATAAATACTTACCAAATGGTTTGGCCCAAGCTACATTTTAAATTGAATTGTTAGGTATTTCTTTTGCCTAGGGCGCTGTTAAAAATTGCTGAGAATACCCGAAAACCAAGAAAATCTGGGAATTTTCTTCACTGAGATAGGAGTACAAAGATTTTATTGGAAATCAAGCAGCGATGAGTCTAGCTTATGTCTTCACACTATGGAGGGAGAAATACAGAGTTACTTGTGGGGTTCTGGGGGAGAACTAAAATGGGCTCACTTTGAGATGACTGTCTATACATGCTGCTTGTCTGGAAACAGGGTTCTTCTATTTATGTGATTCTAACAAGACTCCATGTGATCAGGTCTAGGCTTTGTAATCTAGAAAAAAAAAGACTCTGGGTGAATTAGAAAAATAGAATATTTGATTTTAGTTCACTGTGGTGGTACAGATGCCTGTCCATGTTTGTACACAAAGAGGAGAAAAGAAAAATTAAAGCATATTTTACTCACTAAAGGAAAACTTCCAGAAATGGGTATACATATATTTTATTTCAAAAGTTTTACTACTTTTGATGGAAAAACATTTTAGAATTATTTTAACACTAATGTGGTTTTTAGGTTTGAACTAATTTATTCATTGCTGAGGTCACTCATTTTACTATTAGCCTTGAAATATTTTCCAGAAATGATTATAACATGAGTATCAACTGTCATTTGTTTCTTAATTTTTTTTTTTTTTGAGACAGAGTCTCACTGTGTTGCCTGGGCTAGAGTGCCGTGGCATCAGCCTGGCTCACAGCAACCTCAAACTCCTGGGCTCAAGCGATCCTTCTGCCTCAGCCTCCCGAGTAGCTGGGACTACAGACATGCGCCACCATGCCCGGCTCATTTTTTTTCTATATATTTTTAGTTGAGCAATTAATTTCTTTCTATTTTTAGTAGAGATGGGGTCTTGCTCTTGCTCAGGCTGGTTTTGAACTCCTGACCTGGAGCAATCTTCCCGCCTCGGCCTCCCAGAGTGCTAGGATTACAGGCGTGAGCCACCGTGCCCGGCTGTTTCTTAATTTTTTAAACAGAACATTGTTCCTATTATCTTAAGGAATATAAATATATTGCCATTTATCATTAGTAACATTTTGCTATAGTGCCTTTATTTTATATATGAGAAGAGTACATTTCATTTTTAGTGTTAATACTTCTAAGAATTCTAGTATTTACATTAAATTTGGATTTTTTAAAAATAATTTATTATTTTAAAATAATAAATAACAGACTACATATTTACTACAAGTTGGACATATTTAAGTAAATGTCTATTAACATTAACAAGATTATATTAAGACAGTCTTATTGATAATTCATACTTATTATCATTAGTTGCCAAGCTTAATAAACTGCAGACAGGAAGATATGATTCCTTTATATAATATAATAAAGCAGACAGAAGAATTAGGTTATGAAAAGACAGAGAGATGGTGAGCACCTAGCCAAATATGATTGTGTTGAAATTTTTCTTTTCTATCCATTTAATTCCATGGACTATGTTCATGACAATTTAGTATTAGAAGATCTTAAGTAGTTAAAGAAGGGATTTTCAGAGGAATTGCACTCTCAGAAAGGATATGATAGGGAAGAAAAAGAGAAGCTACCCTCATGATATGTGAGGGGAAATTTTTCTGTGCATAACATATGTCTGGAAAGAAGATGAATAGCTCAAGACATAGAAAAATTATAGAATATTGAGGATTGATGATACCCTAGGGATTTTATCCAACTCTTTTGATTTAGATGTGAAAGGTTTGAGTCCCAGAGAAGTTAAGCAACTTGCTTATGATCACACAGCTAGTTATTAGCAAAGAAACTACTAAAATGCAGAGTTTCTGCATGTGTCAGTGCTTTTCCATGCCATTATGTTCCAGGACATAATTCAAACAGATTAATTGTGTATGCAATATTTATTTTTAATGCAATAAATCACTCACATTGTGGTTTTAATTCAGCAGATTTTTCCCTGTGTTTTTAGGACATTTGAGGACAAGAGGCAGGCAGGAACATGTTTCAGTGGAAATAGCATGAACTTAGAAGTCAGGATTGAAATTCTGACTCTAATATTTATCTGTTCCATAACATTGGGAAGATATTTAAAATCTCTGTGCCCGAATTTCCATATTTACGTACTTGCGAAAATATGTCCTATTGTGTTGAGATTTAGAATCCCAATTTACGGAAAGTGTATGGAGAGC
Organism: Lepilemur ruficaudatus; assembly: GCA_963574885.1. Classification (NCBI taxonomy): domain Eukaryota; kingdom Metazoa; phylum Chordata; class Mammalia; order Primates; family Lepilemuridae; genus Lepilemur; species Lepilemur ruficaudatus. The sequence goes on along the minus strand of CAUYRT010037064.1, from coordinate 53,046 downwards.
TAATGATGCTAGGACTGTTGAGTCTGCAGACAAAAAGGCTGAGAATTGTAGGAGGCTGTGGTGTTAGTGTTTGAGGCACTGACTTACAGGGTCTCTTCTCAAGAGGAGGATGGATTTCTGCAGTACACGGTTAAATGCAAAGCCACTTAAGGGAGAGAGTGGTGTCTGCCAGAGGTACCAAAATATACTGATTACTTGCCTCTTTCTTGCTGTCTTGGATTTGGTGGCATTAAAACAAGGCAGCCATCTCACTCATTAAGTATCTTTTTGGTACAAGTTCTACTAAGTGTAGTATTGACTTTGTTGTTTTCTTTATTTCTTTCTCCCTTTTCCCCAATGCCCTCCTCCACCTCCTTTTTTTGAGCAGCAACCATCCTACTTCTTAAGGATGGTTCCTTGATGAAATATAACCATAGGATGATGGATTACATTGTCTTCCATGTGTCACTTTATATGTGAACAAAGCAGATGGTTCTTTTCACTTTGATAGTATCTTTAATATTTAGTTTTCCTTACAAAATTATGCAAGAATATGAAGTACACTATCTCCATTTTTATTTTCTCACAGCTGTTCACCAAGAAAGTACATTTGCCCTCTTTTGAAAGAGAAGGGTATATTAAATGGGAAGGTAGACAAATCTCAACTCAGGTACCATGGACTTATGGTTAAACCTGCAGCTGGGGAGAGTGTGTGTGCGTGTGTGTGTGTAATTTTCTAGGTTAGGGATCCAGAAAAACTTGTCCTAGTTAAGAATTCACCAGCTACTATATTTCTTTAGAGAACTTACTTTAACGTTACATGTACAATTCCTGTGAGTTGCCAGATTTATGTAAAGATTGACTACAGGGAGAGATGTTCTCAGTCTTCTGATAACCAGGAAAGAGCTCTGCTCCAGGGAATGCTTATGCTGATGTTAGGTTTCCTTGCTGGAGACTTAGATGGACGAAAAGAATTAGGAAAGAGGTTGGACCTCTGAAATGCAAAGAATTTGGGGAAGGAGGACTGACTGTAGTTTTTAATTTGACAGAGGTGATTTTTTTTTCACCTACTTTTCTGGGAAGGATGAAAATCAAATTAATTGAAGCAATGTATATGAAAGGAGTTTATAAACAGCAACACTTTAAATGAAGGTAATACATACACAAACAATAATTATTTTATGTTAAAAGGGGGAATAACCACCATCTTGACGAAGGCGAAGAATCTGCTTTTTTAGGGTGTCTTTCCCAATGCTTGATCAATCTGAGTGAGTCTCCAGATTCCGTCACGAACTTAACAAATAAACTAAGTATATTTTTGCATTTTCCTTTCCCAGGAGACTGGGCTTTAAGGGCTTTATTGAAACACAAGACATTCAGCAGGGCTGGATTTGTGGGCATGAATTTGTGCAAGTTTCTTTTCTTAAAATCAGAGCACAGACTATTTATTCTTAGTGGACTACTCTGCCTAAAGTGTTTAGATTGCTTTTACTAACTGTAAGGCTTTTTTTTAAATAAAAAAACAAAAATCAGAGAATAGATTATAATTCATTTTTAAAATGTTACACCAGTGAGAGAGATAGAGCACAGCACTCTTCATGCTGAGAACTTTTGAACCCTGCTCCTGAACAGAAATACAAAGGAAACCCTTGAAAGCAAAGCAGATGATGTACTGTCTGTATCTAGGCCTCAATTTGTTTATAGTTAAAAAATCAGTGGGAAAATCAGGATCAAAGGCAGGGTAATTAATACAGAAAACTGTTAGGCCGCTTCATCTGGAAAGATCTGTAATAAGTCTTTGATTTAGATGGTTCACCCAAAGAAAAAGAATGTCCTGTAGGTTCAGAGTTCTTTCTGGCAATAAACTTCCAGTGTAAACAGGAAGACTTCTGGGCCTCTTGTAACTTTTAGAAACAAACGATACTCACTGCCTTGCACTCAGTATTTTTTGACTTTGAGACAAGAACTGGAATGGCTAGTAAAAAGTTCTAGTTCGAAGTTCAATAGGAAGGTTATTTACTATTACCGTGATAGATATTTTGTGTGTGTGCAACAGTGATTTATCGAAAAAATGTGAAAGGCATATGTTATTTAGTATCTTTAATAATAGCTCCAATAGTCGTGATTCTAAAGAACTTGACAATTAGATCATCATTACTAAAGAAGAGAACCAAGAACTCCAACCTTGTATGCTGTGATTGATACCGCACAGCAAGAATATTGAACAGTTTCTCCAAAGACAAGCCTGGGTTTTCTCTGCTAAGATGAGAAACTACGCAGTTAGAGACTTCCTCAGCAGGCTGAGAAAGAATATAAATATATTTTGAAGCGGAGCGTGTGAGAGACAGTACATGCTTTTTGTATCTTTAACGACCGCTTAAGATCTGGGAATAAGGCATGTCTCTGAACCAGTTTGAGTGGATTTTTCCAAAGTATAAAGGGAAACCTCAAACAACATTTATACTTGGGGCCTCTTAAACACTTGGGAAGATTTAGAATTAAAAGCAAATTTGGGAGGGAATACAAAAAAAGTTTTGTATTTTTGCTTTGTTTTGTCTTTAAATAAGCAGTCCCTGCAAATCCATCTGCCTTCACCTTCCATCAGTCCTTGGGGATGGGAGCGGGGAAAGCTTTGGCTTCTGTATTGTTGGGGAGCTAAAGCCAGAGTCCCTGAACTTTACTTTCCGCGGGCAGGGGAAGGTGGGGAGGGTGCTCATCTGCTTTGCTGTAAGGGGATACCCCTTTTTCGGGACACTGTCATGTGGCCCTTCTTCCCATCTCTTACTCTAACATCAGAACAAGTCCGAGGCTTTTCTGGAGCTAAAGCAAGGACAGTGGGGCCACGCACTGGAAGGACTGGTTTACAAAGAGGCAAGCTTTGGAATAAAGCCGTTCTGCCGAAAACTCCGGGCAAGAGATGTGCTAGCGCTGTGGCGAGTCAGTTCTAGGGTTTTGAAAAGCCTTTCTCCTCCCTCCCCTTAGCTTTCTGAACAGCACTGTAGCCAAGTGCAACATCTCGCATATTTGGCGCAAAGAGCCCTGAGGACGAGAGACATGGGATCGCTTCCCAGTCTCCCCCGGCCGGGTCCTAGGTAGTCTGAAGGGAACCATCCTCTGGTTTGCAACGCCGGCAGGCGCGGCTGCAGGTGGCAAGCGGAGCTGTCCAGCACTAGCGCGGAGCCAGAAAGAGGCGGCAGCCCCGCGCGCCCCGCCGGGCTGAGGCTCAGCACACGGCTCCCGCCCGAGGAGACCCTGTCCTCACTCACTGCCACGCGGCCTCGCCCGAGGCGGGGACCGTAGTCCCCACAAGCTGCTTCGGCAGGATGGGCGCCAACATGTTGCCCCTTCCCTTCCCTTGTAAGCGTCTCCGCTGGAATGGGCAGGATGGACCGCTTCCCTTTCCCTTTCCCCTCGGAACTTCCTAAATAAACTCGGAGAAGGGTGGGGAAAGGACAAACGTGGACCCTAACCTCCACTTCGCGCTGTCAGGCTTCCCCAAGGTGTCTCCAGAGGGAGGCCTCCTGCCCCTGGGCCCGCGCCCCTCTTCCCCTCCAGCCCCGCCGGGCCCGTCAGCTCCCCAACTGCCTTTCCCAGGGCTGAGGATCGGGCGTTTGGGGTTGGGGCCCCCCGGTCCGATCCCAGCCACGGTGCGCTCCTCCTCCTCGGAGCAGAAACCGTGGCAGCCGGGAGGGCGCGCAGAGGACAGTAACGAAGTGTCCTCGTTGCTCCTGAAACGTGGCGACAGGCGAGGCAGAGACTCCCAATGAGTATGATGGCGACACGTGATACCGGCGGAGGGAGAGGATGGGGTGGGGGGAGATAAAGAGAGAAGGAGGGAGGCGGGCAGCAAGTGGAGAGAGGCGGGCGGAGAGGGGCGGGCGGAGAGGGGGAAAGGGGGCGAGACCGGCGCGCAGGCGGCAGAAGCCTCTGCCTCCCCGACCGCGCGGGCCGCAGCCCTCCCCGCCCCGCCGCCCGCGGTCACACACTCGGAGCCTCCCCGCGAGCGGGAGCGCGGCGCACGGCGATGCGCCGAGGCGGGCGCTGAGGCGGCGCCGCGCGAGCAGCAGCAGAGGCGGCGGCGGCGGCGGCCCCCAGCCCAGCCCGGCGCCGCCGCCGAGCCCGGGCCCCAAGGTGCGGCGGCGCCCCAAGTTCCCGCCATGAGCAGCCGGCTCTGGGGGCTCCGCGGCCCCGGGGACTCCCGCCCCGCCGAGCGCGACCGCAGCGCCCCGCGGCCCCGACGCGCCTAACGCTGCCGCTCGCCGGTCCCGCCACCGCCGCCGCCGCCGCCGCCGCTGCCGCCCGCGTCCCCGCCGCCTCCTCGGCCGCCGCAGCGCCTCCGGCAGCATGTCTCGAAGGAAGATTTCGTCCGAGTCCTTCAGCTCTCTGGGCTCCGACTACCTGGAGACCAGCCCGGAGGAGGAGGGGGAGTGCCCCCTGTCTAGGCTCTGCTGGAACGGCAGCCGGAGCCCGCCCGGGCCGCTGGAGCCCAGCGCGGCCGCCGCCACCGCCGCCGCCCCGGCCCCGGCTCTCTCTGCCGCCGCCGCCGCCGCCGCCACGGCCGGGGCCAGGAGGGCGCAGCGCCGGAGGCGGGTCAACCTGGACTCGCTGGGCGAGAGCATCAGCCGCCTGACGGCGCCCTCGGTGAGCGGGGGGCGGAAGGGGGTCCGCGCTTCGGGAGAGAGACAGGATCGGGAAAGTTGGCGCCGGGCGAGCCGGGGCGTGCGCGCCGAGTCCAACCGCTGGGGGGCGGCCGGGCCTCACCCCGCCTGGCCTGGGGTTCCGGCGCCCGGGGCGAGACCCGATCCTCTTGGCTGGGGCGGAAGTGGGGACTAGGGCACGGGAAAAGAGTAAGACTCCACTCTTCTGGGGTCCCGGGGTCTCCAAATTCGGGGGCCTGTCTGCCCATCTACCCTTGGACCCTACTTCATCACTGTCCCCTGACAGCCCCCGTGCTCCTTCACACCCACCTGTTTTCTTTCCCTCAAACTTTCCCAGGCACTGTTCTGCAGTTCCATTCCTATGTCTTTCATCTGTGTTCTCCAACATCCCAAAGGAGCCCCAACCCCTTCCAGGAAACCCTTCCTCTCCTTATTCCCACACTCTCTTGGTCTTAGCGTGACCTTCTCTGACATCGTTGAATTCCACAGGCTATCTGCCTTCTATGTTGCATCCCTTTTCTCAAATTTTCAGATACTCTCTGCCAGATATTTTTCTGAGTTGCCTTCTGATGAAGAAACCTCTAATCTTTCTGGTGTTCTCCCCACCCAGTAGCTCTTTTCCCTTACTCACCAGGCGTTTATTGGCTCAAGCTGCTTCTCTGGGTTAACCTGGTGTCTGGTTTTCTAAAGCTTTCTGATACTTCTTGCACTCATATCTCATCCTTCACTCTCCCTTCACTGCATTCCATCATGCCCTCTCCTTCATTTTTTCTGGCCTTCCTTATATTAGGCCCTTCATAAATAGTTGTTGAATGAATAAATGCTTTCCTAGGCTTCTCCAGACTTGGGCTCATCTCGGGATGTCTGTATCAGCAGTTCCAGGTGTACACTAAACTCCCTTGGTTCTAAGACATCCTTTCTGGCCACTCCTGCCTCATGCCTGCCCAGGCATTTCAGCTGCCTTTGATTTTTATCTTTTGCAGGAATGCCAGACCTCTGATCTAGTCTTTCCCTGTCTGGGTGAGCTCTGTTTTGAAGGAATCCACTCTATTGCAGACAATCTGAAAGAGATTCAGTGTCAAATCTTCATCCACCTTTTATCCTCACTTTGACCTTGGCTACAAGCGGTTGAACTCCTGACTTTTACCTATCCACTCCTGGGACTTTTACTTCTTTAAAAGTCTCCAGAATGAATCTGAACACTGATCTTGTTTGATTCCAGTTGAGTCTCGCTTTCGAAAGTACTATTGCAACTGATGGTAGAGGGACCTGCGGAGTGAGAGCCAGAGTGACTGAGTACTGGTTCCAGGTGGTCCTGCAAACATTCTTGTGGCCCTTAATGGAGAATGATTTTTTTTTAATCATTGAAAGTATTCTTCAGTCATCTTCCTCTTGTTGTGTATTTTTCCTCTTTAATATACCTTTCTCCCACTTTTTCACGTTGATAATCTGGGAAACAAACCTCAGAATGGATTGGCTGCCGTTTGCTGTTCTTCCCTGCCAATATTTCCAAGGCAGCATCATCTTAGCAACTATTTGATGTTGCAGACTGTTGAACATAATCCTTTATGAGAGGAGTCTGATGACCTGTGCATCTGTAGATTTGTATCAGTATCTAAAAGCAACATTTGTGCAATATACTATTAATACTTCCTCAGTACAACAGATTCATATTTGATAAACTGATTTACTAAAGATAATGAATAGTTTTGGGAGAATTGTTTTTCTGTAATCTTGGAGTTTTCTTTTTGCCTAAGAACCAGAATTTACAATTTTTAAAAAAGTAATTTTAAAAAAGTAAATTGGTAATGCTAATTTAACCTAAGACCATTTTCAACAACTTACATGTGGAACAGATAAAATAAACTGAGAACATAGGCATTTACTCCCAGAATAAGAAGGAGGAAATAATCTCTGATGGTTACCTTTATAAGTCAAATTTGAATGACTCTGGCTTTTTGCTGGATGAAAAGCATGTACCCAGACAGTGGTTTTCAGAATAAGAAATTTGAAAATAGTTGTGATGCTCAAATATGTGCAACAGCTATATATACTTTCCATATCACAATTCTTTTCTATTTTGAAAAGGTTCTGTCAGGTGGATGCTGAGAATATATAAGTGAATATAGTGTAAGCATTTTCAACATCATATTACATGTATAGAAAAATTCTCATGGCTGACCGTATCACCAATAGACTTAATGACACAAAGAAAGCAGAGATTGTATTTCAAAGCAGTGACTTATATAATATCTGTGTGGTCCCAGTTTTCTTTTATTTGGCACGTTTAGGACATTGCCTCAAAAAGTTCCAGTAGATTCATTCTGTGATAGTGTCAGGATTCTAAACTTCTCTGAAAACACTTGGGAAGATGGATTATGCTCTGTCCATTCTCTCATTAGAGCTGAACAACTTTTTTTTTTTTTTTAAATCACTAAGAGTAACCATTACCAGAGCATTTTTAGATGGGAATTTCTGGTTGTTTTGATCATTGTGAGCTTTCTTGCATTCCATTATAATACACTTCAGGAGAGACCGTACTTGCTATGGAAGTTCCTGTTTTCTCAGTGGCCTCATCATGAAAAGTTTCAGTCACTTGGGATTTGTTTTTTATTCAGAATGATTTGCAAGTAGTAAAATAAAAATGAATTTAATAAATAGTATTTCATTGCCAAGAAATGAAACCATTTTCCATTTTACCCGTGGAATAACTAAAGTCAGGTTTTTGATAATTGAATAGTCATTTTTAGATGCACTGGTGTGAGATGTAAAGATTATAATACTTTATACAATTTACATAATAAAAGTAAATTGAATTGATGAAATTGAAAAATATCCAGAATTCAGGAGACCTGATTCTAATTTTGCCTTGGACAACTTGTATATCTATGAACACATTACTTTAATCCTCTGAAATCCTTCTCATCTGCAAGGTGTTATGCTTAAGAGTTTTTCCCTAATCTGAAGGATTCTACAGAGACATATATATTCTTAGGCTTTGAATAAACTGTCATAATAGTATATAAAAGAAAACCAGAGCATATATTATGAGTTTTGAAACTTTTGAGGAAAGTAGTTTACTTTCTTAAGTAGAGGCATCAAAATACTATTTAATTCACCCAATTATTCAAAAATATTTGAGGATCTACGGTGTGGCAGGTATTGTGCAGAGCACTGACAAGACAAATGCTGAACAAAACATACTCTGTCTTTGACCTCATGGAACTTCTTTAATTATATTCTTTATTTTGAGGAAAGCGTAATGTAGGAAAAGGTAAGAACTCCAATTGTCTTGCAGATGTCGAGAGGAAGTTTTATTTATCATCCAGTTTGGGTGGTTTTGTTCACTGTGAATTTCTGAGGTACAGCCATAATAATGAAAATTACTTTAAAGATTGAAGATGTATGAATCACATATTGTGTCATTTATTGTGAAATAATTTAATACTTGGGAACACATACTGAGAAACAGCGGAGGATTTAACATCAAGGATGAATTTAGTAAGTCATTTATTTGGATTTTATTTTTGTAAATGAGGGTTGCTTAGTTGCCTTGTCACTTTGACATCAGTTTTAGGTTTGCTGATGTCAAGACATCTGTCAGTGAAGATATTCTGTCTAACTCAAGGGCAAGGTGTCCTAGGTTTCTTGTCAGGGAACATTGCAGGTGTCTTTGAAGACCTCAGAAGCATAGAGAGCAGAATGGCAGGAAGTAAAGTAACAGAACTGGAGGAATGGCAAATAAGGGGAGAAAATCTACTAGCCTAGGGAATTGTCCAAGAAACTGAGAGACCAATGAGGAAGGAAAAATGGAGAGGGAAGCCTGGATTCAAGTGGCAAAAAGACAGAAATTGTTTCAATATTTTGGGAAAGAAAATTATACTGACACATGCATAGGACAGAATGAAAGGATGTAAAAAAAGTACATATTTAGCCTCTCCTAACAGTAAATAAAAATCAACTCCCTGACATGTGTAAAGTCTTAAAAAAAAACATCCTTAGAAAGTGTGAGTGTAACTAACATGTTGACAATGAAAAATATATAAAATATATTTGTGAGTTATGATATTTGGAAAATTTATATATTTTAATTAAAGCATTTTAAATTTGGGGCTCAATTTGGCTAACAAAGCTCTGAGAAATGTATTCCTTACAATTATAAAATTAGATAAAATGCATTCCAGTAGTGTAATGTTTTCACATTAGTAGAAACTGGATATTGTAATCTGACATCGGAATTTAATGGCTGCCAATTGCCTTTCTCTACCTCATCCGCAGTCACTGAGAAACAACCTGGCAGAGTAGAAAGAACAAAGTTTTGGACTCTGACAGACTTGGGTTTGAATAGTCCACTCCTGAGCTCCTTACTAAGTGTGAGACCCTGGGAAAGCTACTTCCTACCTTCTCTGAGCCTTAATTTCTTCTTTTGTGAGCTAGGAATAACAATTACCTTATAGATTTGTTGTTAAAGAGGAGTAAGCAATATTCATAAAACGCCACAAAGTCAATAAATAATATTTTCAGGGTGAGATCCATTAATTTCAACCAAATTTGAAAACTTCAATGTGATCTAAAATTTTTCTTTTTTTCTTTTAATCATTTACTTGCTAGTAACCTTATTGGAAGAGTTCATAGAATAGATGTCAAGTACTTTAAAAAAAGTGATAAGAAGCACTTTATTTTGTTGGCATAGACTAGCCAGTCCATTAAAACAATTAAAACTGGAGTCCCTTTTTGGCTCCCCGGCATGTACACAGGCATATGTAATCATTGCAGATTCAAACATTTCCATCAAATTATTAAATGCTGTGTGGCAATGTGAAAACCACTTCTATAAATTCTATAAAAGTATGAATTTGGAAGGATGTATTTCACAGCAAATTAATTTTAAATTAGGGAAAAAAGTAGGTGAAAGAGAAAACTGCTTATTTCATTTGCCTAAGAATGTGAAGCATTCCTCAACCATTGCATTCAGACTTTCTGTACTTGCATTCTATAGGCTGTGAGATGCAGTAGTCACCCAGCAAATGCCATTTACGTTTTGTGTAAGTGTATAGTGCTCTATTCTTGTTTGGCTACCAGTTCAATTATTAGGCTTTCATTTTAAAGATAAATTTTGACACTGGGAAATGATATCAGTGGTTTGTAAGTAGAGATGGTAAGAGATTATATATTCCTTTTTAGTGTATAATTTATCTACCTTGAAGGACTCTGAGATGCATGGGAGGAATATTTGAGTTCTGCTGTATATTTTTTCCCTCAGTATTGTCATCACTCTTTTTGTTCACCTTTATGCCTTGTTGCCTGTATTATAGAGAGCTGAATGTAAACTAAAAATAATATACATATTTTATTAAATGTGCTAGCAAAATAAATGTGTTATTGCTACACATTGTTCATCATGAGTTACCAAGAAGGTATAATTTTCTTTTTTGGGACTTGATACACATGTAGGAAGAAAAACAATTTACATGGCATATGCTGGGAGAATATTTGCAAGAGCTCTCAATTACTGGTGGTTTTTTTGTTTTTTTGTGTGTTTTGTTTTGCAGGCCCTTGTTTAACGCATGAGACAGTGATTTAGTTTAAAACTCAAAGCCTTTGTTTAAATTCTGACTCTATCTTCAATACTCTTATGTTTATCTGGTACCTAATGGATGTTCAGTAAAATGCTTAATATAAGTGGATGGATGTTCTTGTTTAATTGTTTGGTTATGTTAATGTATTTTTTGTGTTTGATATGTTTTGTGGTATATTTGGTTCCATCAAACAAAATATTTAAATTATGTACCCAGCCTTGCAGAGACATACTCAAGTGTGCAACCCTCTTTAAAATTTACTTACACTTTCTGTTTAATACAAAATTTCAGGATGAATTTTTTTTTTTTTTTAACAGATGGAACAATATTCTCCTCCTAGGACTCTTTGAGTAGCTCATTTATATTTTAAGAAGTTAGATAAATGTAATGACTCTCCACTAGTCTATGTTGCTTATATTTTCTGTAAAATTCTCTGTCAAATGAGAGAAATGTTTGTCAGCAAGTGGGTTACTGTTGCCAAAAATGCACTGCTAGAAGATGGAAATGACATAATCTTGGTCTTCAAATATCGTTTCAGGACAAGATCTGAAGATCTAGAATTATGTGCTGTAAGCTCAGAGCACCTCATAAAATTGAGGGCTAGAGTGATTTAGAAAGTAGGGAACCTGGAAATATCTCTGATGGCTGGAGATTTGTTGCGACTATTATGGGGAGTTGAGAAAGAGTGAACATTCTTATGAATCGAATAGTGAGAAATCACTTCCTGAACAGGCTTTATTTGAGGCTTATTAAACAGTTCTTTATTTAAGCTAGTGGCTTTCAAAGTTCAGTGAACATAAGATACATTTGAAGAAAATTGTTAGAATGCAGATTCCTGGGCCTCATCCTCAGAGGGTCTGGTTTGGTAGATCCAGTTAGGGGCCTAGACTACATTTTGAACAAAATGCCAGGTGATTTCTAGGCACACTAAAATTGTGTCATAAGGTGACTGAATTCTACACCTTGGGGACCATTGATTTAAGCTTAGTAAGCTCTGGGTAGACTGATATTTGGAAAGAGTGATCCTGGAAATGGCTCCTTTGGGGTGGATTTATCCCAGGCAACTGTTGCCTTAACAGGGACAGGGATAAAGGTGGTGAGTTGGTGCCATTATTGCCACATCTATGGCTATATCCTTTGTGGTCAAAATAATCTTGTTGGTTGTGTGGTAGAAGGCATTTGAGGTTTTACCTTTTGTAGCTTTAATTATTGTGGACCCATTTCCTATTTCTCTTAAGGGTGTTTTGTTAACTGCCCTTTGTTTATGTTCAGGAGGTCGTATGGCATTGCTCTAAGTGTTTTGTGACCTCTCCCCTCAGAATAAAGAAACCAATATTCGAAAACATTGGGGATTATAGAGGAAAAGGGAGAAGAAGGGTTGTTGTGAGGGTCAATTTGACATTACCATCAGTTTTTGTGTTTTGTAGAGTGAGATTGACCTAGCAGTTCTCAAATGCTCCATCTACTGGTTCACTTTGGAGGAACGATTTGTTTACATGCCAATGAAAAAATTAAAACCGTGAAGGGAGAAGGAAACACATCTGAATGCCAGAATTTTTTTTTTTTCTAGAAAAGAAGCAATAGGAGTTCAGATATCAGATGTATAGGGCCACCTTCAAACCCTACCAAAATATGACAAAAATAGTAATGGTTGCTAATCTCTATCTCCTTAGCCAATTAGTCCTTCTGTCATTCAGTGACCAAGCTGGATAAGGTCTAGTTGAACTCTCCAAATAAACAGTGATCTAACATTTATAGAATGTGCATTTGCAGACAACTCTCCAACCAAGCAGTCACGAGAGGAGGCTGTGTGGAAGTCCTGACGTCATGTTTACTGTAAGTCCTTGAAGTCACTTGCCTCCTTCTCCACTGACCATACCGTGTTTGTTATGTGTGAGTCTACTGTGGCCAGTGGCGATAATCAAAATGTTCTAAAACATGTTTACATTCCTTGTTCCTGTATGCCTATGCTTCTTCATGAATGAACTTTTCACCTTAATACTGACAAAGGATGGTTTTTCTGACTATTTTTATATATACATACACACACACAAACACACACGCACCCTATTTTCAGTCACACCAATTTTTCTCTGTAGAATACTAAGTTATTGCTCACATTTCCCTTATAAGATTTATTGTATTGTACTGTGACTTTGGTTTATTCTGCCTTCTTAAGACAAAAATCATATCTTATTTATCTCTGTATGCACATGCCTAGCAGACGGTCTGAATTACAAAGACACTCAGTAAATGTTTTTTAAAAGGAAGAATAAGTGATTGAATAAGTCCTTGTGTAGTTTGTGGTGTAGCTGGTACTGCTCTGTAGGTCACAATGATTTTGTGCTGCCATATTTTAGTTGATTATTTTATCTAATAGTTCTTTTGTAGCTTTTTCTCAGACACAAATAATGGTCAGTATAGTTATAACATTTTTTAGAATGCTTTAAGATTTTCAAAATACTCACATACTTGGTGTTTTATTGGAATGTTGTAATAATCTGTAGATTTTATATAAATTGCCTCTAACTTTGGTTAGTAGGATTATCTTAAAATTTCTGTAGACACAACAGCTGTTCGGGGGAGCGTGTGTGCTGCTACTTATAGGGTTTGTATATTATCTCTTAAAGAGATGTGTAACTCTATAAGATATAGGGTTGATATCTCTATCATGCTGTTGTGTTCATTATCATTTCAGTATGTAAGAAATCCTGCATTAGCAAATACTCTATAAAACAAAACTCTGCACACCAGCACATCCAAAGATCTATCCTACAGTTATCATTAGTGGACATAATAATGGCACTGGAGGGATAGAGTCCTTGGGAAAAGTGGTAAAGGTAGAAATTGCTGATTTACAGAATGAGGAGGAAAACTGGCCAGGAATAGGTAGAAGTCTTATTGGGTATTTTTTTTGAGGGACCAATGAGGTTGGAGATAATGAATTTGTAGAACAAACTGAGAGGATGAGTATGTTGTGCAAGTTATAAAGCAGTGAAGGTATTAATATATATTAAAAGGCCTGTACATCAGATTGAGCTTGAGGTGTTGAGGGGCATTCTGGTCGAGTGGAGGGTTATGTTTTGGGAAATATGAGAGTGAATGTCAAATGGGGTGGACTGTACTAATTCAAAGGCATTTCTAGTTTTCCTGTTTCGACACAGATATATTAATATTATTTAGTATATATATCAGTCTTATTCTATCCAATTCACTCTCTTAGAGTAACTGATTGTTTTTTTTCTGCACTTCTAAACCAGAATCAGGCAACCTGGTAGCTAGTTAGTCTTTGAGAAACTCATTTCTAACTGACTGCTTGACTAGTACTTACAAGATTAGAACTAATCCTTAAAAATATAAGACTGTTCAGCTACATCATTCAGTGCATTATTTATAGTCCCTATTTGCTACATTGTAAGGTTTCCTTGGCTCAGACTCATTCCTGAGTATAAGCGAGCCTGTGGGATTTAGGATGGCTACCAAAACATTTCACATTGGATTGGAGAGTGCAGTGGACATTTTCTTATCTAAAAAGGTCCGGTTAATCAAACATTTTGATTAAGTGGGCTCTCACATATGCAGTATCAATTTATGTGAGCAGATGAAATGCAGTAAAATACACTTGAGTTAAAGGATTTTAAATTTATTAATAAGTCTTTGATAATCCCAGACTTTCTCTTGTGTGTTTCAATGCCTCAGTGTTGTCCTTATGAGTATTAATTATCACTCTGCTGTAGATGTGTTTGCATCCTGGTAAGGGGAGTGTTTTAGATAACCAAATGCTTGATGACAGCGAACATCCTCTACCTAGAAGTACTGAGGGGCTTAATGGTCCTGTGGTCTGAAAGAGTTAATGTGGATTCTCAGTTTCTCACATTCCACCAGGGAGTCTCTCAGGCAAGGGAGAGATTGTGAGTGGATTTTAACGAAAAGTTTTCCTAACTTTTGGAGTTCCGTATATAATTTGGTAAATGTGCTTGTCTTATTTTTCTTGAAAAATGCCTATAAGCCTGTTTGTGTGTGTGCATGCCCAGTGTGGGCAGGGACTGATAACTACAACTCAATAAATGCTGCATTCTGATTTTTGTTCTAATTTGACTTTGGGGAAATAACTTTGCTGTCTCCACTTTCCATCTCTGAAATCATATATTTCTCACTAATCTGTTACTCAAAAGCCAATACGTAATAAAATGAGAACAGCAAATTGAAAACATTGTGTTTACTATTATTAATGATTTTATTGTACTGCCTCACTGCTTTCTTGTGGACCAAAGTATTCACTGAGATTCCTTAACTCTGTATTCTGGGAAAAGAACAGATTTGCAGTCAGCCACACTCCTGTTGTTATCTTGTGCATCTTTGGATAAATTAGCCTCTCCAAGGCTCTATTTCTTATCTGTAAAATGAGGATAATACTTATTATATAGGATTATGAAGATTAAAAGTATGAAAATGCCTAGCACATTATTTGGAATACAGTAAGTGATCAATAAATATTCATACCTTTCTCCAACCCCTTCTTACCAGTTATCTTGCTGATTTGCATATTGGTAATCACATTTCCTAATACCTTCAGTTACTTCCAGCCACACTCTTTGGCAAAACTTCTAGATATTACCTTTCTCTATAGTTCTTATTTAGCACTCTCATGCTTTCTATGGGAAGTATTTTCATCATTTTTGGGCATATGACATTTCAGGTTCATTCTCTTTGTCTAATACACTTAACTAATGATGTTCCCTTCCAGAAATCTTAAAAACAAATGTGATGTTACTGGTTTCTTGTTTATTCACTCATTCACTTACCTCTCACATTAATTCATTCAGACAGCATTTATCTAGCAAATGAACACTTACTGATTCATTCGGCTTGTACTCAATATGCTCTAAACAGATGCCTGAAGTGGGGCACTCAGACAGAAATTTGATATCGTCGTTTTGAATTAAAAAATGTAAAGTCACATTCTAAAAATTACTAAATGATGTCCACAACAGCTATTCTGCCCTTCTCTCTCTCTCTGCCCCTCGTTTGATCCTGACCATTCCTCATTTGGCACGATGTAGAGGACATATGGTCTGTATGTAAAAAGGCCAATTTAACGTATAATGATGATAATAGTAATAATAATGATATTGATTTTATTGAGTTCTTACCATGTACCAGGCAATGTGCTAAGTGCTGTATGCATTTTATCCATTAAATGCAGCACCAGTGCAGGGGTGATACCTTACCATGGTCTACAAGGTATCAGGAATCTACACCCCGACCTCATCTCGTGATACTCCAATCTGCACTCATGATTCTGTGATACACTCCTCGATTATGCCAAGCAAGCATCAACTTGCCTCATGACTTTTGTCCCATTCTCCATGTCAGAAATGCCCCCCTACTCACACTCCTGCTCAGGTCTCCCCAAGATTGGTCCTTTCTTGGTTTTCAAATTTCAGCTCAGTGTCTCATCAGATAGTAACCTTCTCCCACTAATCACTTTCTCTTGCATCACTTATTATTTGCTGTTTTGATCATAGCAGTCACTATCAGAAATTATCTTTTTATTTACTAGTTTACTTATTTATTGCCTGTCTTACCTCATTGTAATTTAAGCTCCACAAGTCTAGGGATCTTGTTTGGGTTGATCACTGTGGTCTTTTGTAGCACCTAGAATAATCCTGGCTAGAAGTAGTTTCTCAATACATCTTTATTGATGTATTGTGCCATTTTAAAGAAAGGCTTAGGACTTGGAAAAGAAAGAGAATAGTTTAAAATAACTTAGGAGGTGGGAGAAGGAGAATTAACATGTGTTAGGTTGCTTATATGGAGCCAACATTTATTAAGAGTTATCATAATATATATCACTGAATTTTCAAAATAATCTTAGAAGAAAATTTAGATTCAAAGTAGTTGAAAAACTTCCCTCTGATCACAGTTGCTCAAGGTCATGCCCCATCTCTTGACTAATCGGTGTGGGGCAACTCTGAAGTCAGATCTCCATGTGGGGTTAGCTGAGGCTTCTATTGAGACTGCATCACAGCCCAACTTCTCCCTCTGCCCCGTGCTGCTTCCTTTTTTACCTTTTCATGGGGCTTGATCCCAATAGCACTCCATAATAAATAATCTCCTTCTCAGAGTCTGCTTCCCAGGGAAGCTAACTTGTGGTAGTGAGTTTGAGAATGGTGATGGCATTAATACAAGTGTAAAATTCAGCAATGGTAGGGGTGGCATTTGGAAGAAATACAATGATAGCCTCGGATTTGGGTTTTTTGAATATAGGTGAAAATGATATTTTTGAAACTAACATTTTATTTTAAGTAACAGAAGTAGAGTCAAGTATTCTTAAAACGTTTTAACAAATACAGACAAAAAGTTATCAATGAACTGGTGCAAGGTCCTCGTATCGTCTCTGTGCAGCCAATTCCACCATTTCTCTGAGAGATTCATCATCTTCACATTCTACAGTCCGTGTCTCTACGTTAAGGTTAGCAGTTTTTCCATCCACTGTGACACTAAGAATAGAGCCGTCTTTCACATTTACACAGACTTCTCCAAATAGGTCCTGGAGCATGATCTCCAGTCTCTTGCTATAAACGTGCATTTCTAATCATTTAGAAACCTGTGTGCTCTTTAAGGGCTTGTATTACTGAATGACCAGCCTTACTTAGCACAGTACCTGTCAGCTGATTTAATAAGTACAGAATTGAAGACTTGGGATTGGAGCTTGCCTAAGTGCAAGCTCTTTGGAGGTGATAGCTAATATCTTGAAACTTGAAAAACACTCCGAGTGAGAGAGAAATAGAACAGAGAATTAGGAAGCAATATACAAAAAGAACCAGAAGAATGTAGGTGCTAGGATTCTTTTTCCTGTTTGTGGGATGGGAGGAGACTGGGGAAGCAGCTGGAGCAAAGACTCAGGGGTTGATATTTGCAAAATAATGAAGAGAATTGAGTAGAATGAGGTTGCCAGTGGCTTTAGAAAAGTGATGTCAATGCTGCGTCTGAGATAGAAACCTATTTAGCAAGGTTTAAAGAGGGGATATATGATAAACAATGGTAACAAAGGTTACCATATATGGGAAACAAAGGATATCATGGGCATACATCTCTGATCCAAGACATTTGACAATAAAAATAGAGAGAGAGAATGTGTGTGTGTTAACAGTGCCCATGAGGCAAAATCAGTTTATTAAAGAGATGGAGATTCATGTTTGAAGTTAACAGAGAAGTAAAAAAAGCTGGAGATAGATGAGACAGATAGGATTTGGGAAAGAATAGGGTCGCTCTAGAGGCATTCTCTGATTCCTTTTCTAAGAATGAGGACACTTCTTTCTTTATACCAAAGGGAATGCAATATGGCAGAGTAGGAGTATAGGTAGTGCAAAGGCTACTGGTAGATTTTGGTTTTATCCACACCTAATTTATTACATTCTTTTCTAGATTTTATCATTATAACTCAGTCATTGGCTAATTTTATATATCTGGCAACTATCAAATTTAAATTGTTATGTTCTTTGCAGTTCTCTAGGTACACCTTAACAATGGTAGTGGCACTGACCATGGAGTGTCAAATCAGATCTGAAATGTCACTCATTCACCCTTCAGTAGTTTTATATTCAAATAATAATGAAGTGTCCATTTTTTCATTTGTATAATCCACTGCTTAAATAACTTTTGCATTATCTTATCAATAGTTGTAGACTTCAGATTTTCTCTTATTTTTCTGAAGGTAAGAGTTTATAAATTGAACACCATGTGGCACGAACCGTTTTTTGATTTGTGCTTATATTAGGTTGTTCTCTGTTATAAAAGTTATATAAGTTTATGTATATGGGAGTTACACACACACACACTCACATACACCCTTGATCTTATCCTGTCTGTGTCTGACATGACTTTGTTCAGTGTTAGAGTTATTTTTGACATTTTTTTGATACTGGAGGAAAGGTCACTAATGGAAAGAACTCTCAAAGTAGTAGGAGCCAAGCAAAAGGACTCTATTTTGTTGTTACATTGAATATATTATATTTTATGCAGTTTAAAGGTGGTGTGGAATGTGAAATAAGGCCAAACAGGACATACAGAATCAAATGTAGTCTCTTGGCCTCTCCCTTTCCTTTTCTGAGTGAAGTTTGCTCAATTTCATCAAGCAAGGACTCTTCTTTGTTTTATATATATATTGCCAAATTTCATGTCTGCCATGTGCCTGGCACATTGCAATTGGTAAATCAATATTTGTTAAATGAATCAATTTAGAGTGAATATAAAGATATTTATTCTAAGTATACCACACAAATGTTGTAAGAACCAAGTAAAGTAATAAATATAAATGCACCTTAGAAAAATAAAATCAACAACAAAAACAAAGTAGAAAAAGAGAGACTAAAAAAAAGTTAATAATTATGCCCTATTATTTTTATTCCTTTGTCATGTATTTGTTGTATGCCTATTATGCATGCTTAATTTTACTATGACATGAGCCAGAACACGAGATCTGTGGAGCAAAAAATGGCTGTAGTAATCTGCTAAATTAAAAATTAAAATTGTTGTATTTTCCTTGAATACTCATGATCTGCTACACCATTCAATTTATATTGTATATTAAGAGGAAAGAATAAGTTCTTCCCACATGATATAACTACATTTTTAAGAAATTTAATATTCTTTCATTAAGCAGAGATTTTTTTGTTGGCCCTTTCTGTGCCAGGAATTTGAGATGTCTCAGTTATTTGAGAAACATACTTAATATTCCCCCCCCATTTTTTCTTATGATTTTGTTGCAAACATTTTGGGAATGAAATTTATGAAAGATTTTATCTGTCTTCCAACCTCTTTCTTGTCATCTTAACTCAGTAGGTTTTTGTAGACCTTAACAAAAGAAAATAAAGCATCTTATTCAAATAAATGCCTGTTGACCAAATTCTCTCAGTACGTGGTCACTCAGAGTCTGTTAGCCTTCTTCCAATTTCATTTTTCCCTATGTGATTGGTTTAATTTGTGCATGAGTGATGTCTTAATTTTTAAATGTTGTCTTACCAAATAATTGTTTTTTAACTTAAGGAATTTGCTTATTTTCCAGAAAAGAAAGGATACAGAGATTCTTACAAATTGTGTTATCATAGTATTTACACATATAAACCCAGATTTATTTTAATAGCATATTTGAAATATCTATATCTATGGTGTTTATGTATCTATGTATTTATCTACCTGTGTACTATTGATCATATGTGGCAGAAGAGAAATGCTTGTGTCATTGGATTCTGAATGAAATAATACCATTTAAATAGAAATCTGGAATAGGCATAATTACCTTTACTGTGTCTTTTTTAAAAATTTGCCACAACTAATGAAAATGCCTTTTACTTCCTTAACAAAAGAATCTGCCTCCAAAGTCATTTATTGTAGGGGATGATAATGATGAGATGATTGTGTTATAATGGAACAGAGACTGAGGGAAAAGTAAATCTTAGCTAGACACTGTAGCAGTTCCATTTGAAGCTTCAGACAGATATGAAGGAGTTTCTAGTGTGGAAGCTGGAGAAGAGCCATTTATTGTTTCCACCTGATAACAAAGATCAATAAATGCTTTGTGGACCTGACAGTGTTGGCAAGCTATAAAGTCTCTCTTTTTTCTCCTCTGTTAACTTATTGCCATTATAAACACATTTCAAAGCAAACTGGTCTTTCCTTTTGTTCTGAATTAAATTCTTTCTCCGAAAGTGTACTTGTAACTCAGAAACCCAATTTTCCCGCCGACGGAGAGAACGGGGATGGCCTTTCGTCTGCAGCTTGTTGCAAGTGGCTGTGTGAATTGTGGTAGAGGCTACTGCCTGCTAGGAGTCTCTAAGCACTTAGGCACTTTCTCTTTTTGTTCAGCTGCATTTTGGGATGATCAAATATTAAATTAAGTTGTAACTGTACTTTTCCACTAGCTTTCTTGACTATTTAGAAAAATCCAGATGATGTAGGTCTCAAACACCTACTTAACACAGATATCCAATTATTTTGATAACATAGATGGAAGATACCACCTTAATCAATGGCATTAATGGTGATTGTAATGGTAGAAATGAACGATTCCATTGGGCATGTAATTGGAAAAAGCATTTTAATACAAGTTTCCTCAAGAGACATAATAATTTTTCAAAGAATTCATACTAGTAAGTCACTTTCAAATACAAGTCAACAAAAATACTACCATTGTATAACTATACAACTTTTAGATCCAATAAGGATCTAAAAATAAAATCAGGCTAACAAATTGGCCGTTAGATTAGGTATTCAGTTACTTTCTGTGACTTACAAATCAAATCAAGATATGCCTGCCTGAAAACATCTTGAAAACGTAAAATAACAAAGCTTATTATTGGCGTGCTCTTCCAGAGTCACTAATAGAGATGAAAACAAAGGCATATCAAAGTCAAGTCTATTAAAGTTTTTGCCTTGGTATTTTATACTAGTTTAACCTCTGATACATTATAGATTAAGGTTGAGAAAAAAATTGTAAAGTAGGGACGTTTGTTTTTGGTAATCCTTAATCACTTTCTCTTTCTCTCTTGCAATTCCTGTATCAAAACCTTATGCCACAAAACTCTGCTATATGTCTCTCCTATCAGATAAATTGTAATGTATGCATTTTAAATACCTTATCATGTTAAATTATTAATTGAAAAACAGCTTTCTTGATTTTAAGCACCTATGTAGGGGTGGAAACATTGAGGGACACTGGGGGAGGGGTGGGATGGAGAAGCTCTCCTCCTGCTCCTAAAATCAAATCGAGAGTCTGGCCCCACAAGGCTTTGCCATGTAGTGATGACTATGTAGTAATGATGCTTCTGGGAGCTTCTCAGTTAGCCATCTGGAGATTTCTGTCGCTACAGTAAATTATTTAATGTTGTTGGTCTGTAGGAATAACATAGTTACCTTGGGAAGTAAAAAACAAAATAATGTTGTTGAGGCATTATACTTTTAAATTTTGGATCACAAACTATTTTCTGTTATTTTAAAGAACTATTAACTCCTACTTTAGAGTTCATTTTACATAAGGCTCATGGGACCAAATGGGTCTGATGTTGCCCTTGTGTTTTGTAATGCATAGAGATTCTAGAGCTTTTGCTACTTATATGAATAATTTATGGATTAATATGTGTTGTGCTAATTATGGGTGCCCTTTTACTGGGTTTGCCTTGGAAATTCCAGTTAATAGCCCTTATGCATGCAAGGAAATTAAAATGTTTTTAGAAGCTGGGAAATAGAGAATAATATCCAATCAGTACCTTATTTCTAAGTACCATATCATTAAAATTCTCCATTTTTTTTGGTATGAATGTGTGTACATGCTTGTTTATATGACTTGTGCAGATCAATTTTTGACTACTTGTAAAGCAGAATGGTAGAGCAAGACATTTAAAACTGATGCAGTATTCTAGAAAGAGTTTGAAATAAAATTGTATCATGCCAGCAACATCCCTTCATCCGTAGGAAACTGTTCCCAGTGTCCCTCTCTTATATCCTTTCACCCTTTCATTTTCCTAGTTACTAATTTACCAGTAGGTAATGAGACAAACAAATGTCCAGAAATACTACATAATTAAAAATTTGGGTCTCATGTGAGCAAATTTGATGTCTTTTGCTGGAAGTGTTCTAAGCAATTCATGCTATGATGGCCATTTTGTGGTAAACAGTTTCTTTTGATTAGTTTTTAGTGTAAGCAAATTTGAAGAGAATTTTGAAATGCCAG
Organism: Lepilemur ruficaudatus; assembly: GCA_963574885.1. Classification (NCBI taxonomy): domain Eukaryota; kingdom Metazoa; phylum Chordata; class Mammalia; order Primates; family Lepilemuridae; genus Lepilemur; species Lepilemur ruficaudatus. The sequence goes on along the minus strand of CAUYRT010037064.1, from coordinate 31,096 downwards.
GGCTTTCACCAACTATACTGTTTCACAACACCTAAAAACACAAGGCATTAGTGACATTACTTTTTTTGTTCTTTCTAATTTTCCCCACTTCAGGACTATAGGGAATGATGTGGTGCATTGATACTCACCATACAGAAAAGCCATTAGCAATAAGTAACATCAGTTTAGAGTTTGCAAAGCATATTTTTAACATACAGTATCCCATTCTGAATCATTCAGAAAATGTACAAGGTAGGCAGGGCAAGGATTATTAGTAGGCCCAACTTAAGGGTAAGGAAACTGAAGCTCAGAAAGGAATAGTAACTTGCCCAAAGTCAGGAAGCTGGCAACCACCTACATTTTAGTGCCTGGTCATTTTTTCAGATCTTAAGCTCTTTCTACCATGACACCATGTCTCTCAACATGGCCATGAATAGTTCCACCCTCAATATGCAATATACAGTATCGTTCAGTGTAGGCTCCCTATCTTGCCTCTCATACGTCTCCTACTTTATGACTTGCTAAGGAGTGGCTGGTAGCAATTTCCTGTTGGTTTTCTTGAACCTTACACTTTTTACTCGTTGTTTAGTTCTGGACTGTGTGTTGAGTCCACACAACCTAGACCTGTGTTAGACATGCTAAAAGGCTCTTCCTTCGTCAGGGTTCTGCCTCCAAGCTGACCCAGTTTGCTTGTCCACTGTCATGTTTGTGTGCTCCAGGCTTCTGTGGCTGAGGCAGCTAGGAGTAGATTGACAAAAGCCATCATAACTGCCAACAGCTTAGCTTAGGCTGCAGAGTCCAAGAAGAGCAATGACGTGTCCTTAAATTAGATTTCTGAATATAAAGGAAGTCATGATTATCATAACTATTAAGTTACATGATTAAGGGTATACATTTCTCTGCATACAAAATTATGCATACCCATACATCTGCCTATCTTGCATAATTAAATAATTTATTAGGAAGAATGAGGAAGCAATATAGTAGTTATATGGGCTCAGATAGTTTTGAGTTAAACTTAAAAAAAAGTCTGACTTTTTATGTCATACAGTATTAATGTTCTGCCTGCATGTTTTTTTTATCCCCCCAGAAAAAGTGTGATTGTTCTGTATCTCTAACTTAGGAATCTAGTGCATCATAAACACTGATGATGTGGCAGTCATCATCTGCCAGAAGTCTGCGTAGTAAGCACGTCTTTTATCCATCTGGATCATCAGATTATAGTCAACACTAGATCCGATTATATTCAGACCCTTATTGAGTTCTCCTTCCAAGAGAGGTGGAAGCTGCGGAGCTGGGCAGGACCCACTCTGGGTAGTATTTTGAGGATTTCTGCATGTTTCAGCATCTAAGACTTTTAAACTCCAGGGACTTGCTCTTGTCAGTGTCCTGAAATAAACAGACTCAGCCACTGACTGGCTAAACAAAATGCCTGTGATGATTTGGTAAGCATCTGAATGACAATCAACTTATTTACAATGAGTAATAACTCTGAAATCCATCTCATTACTCAAAATGTTAATGATCAGCACATTCCTTACCTGTTCAGGCTACATGAGAAATTCAAGTCATAATCAGAAATTTGCTTTAATCCGTTTAGAGTCAAAGCAAAATGAATGTCATGCCAAAGCATTTAATCCAGTTAGGAGCGTTCCGGTTGTAGGTTGTAGGGGAAGCCTTGCCACTGAGACCTGATGCTCCAAGTCCATTCTTAAGGCTCCCTCTTTAGTTAAGATGGGTGAAGAATTTTCCTTACTTTAGAGTAATCTTTCCCAATGTGACAGTGGGCCTGTGTGCTTCTCAATAGTATTAAATGTAACGCTTCATAAACTGTCCTCCTCCTTTTTTTGTTACGAGTTGCCCTCTCTAACTTCACCAGTTCTCCCATATCCTCCCTTGTGTGGGTCACCTTGAGATATGTTGCTTCTGTTGTTCAGTAGCCCACTTTGCCTGGAGCTAAACCCTGGCAAATGATTGGAGGTAATTCTCTGTCATCCTTTACAATTTATTGTTTAAGTTGGTGTATTTGGGGTTGACAACGTATCTCTTCGTTTTATGTATTAATTTTATCATTTAACTGTCAGGCAGAAATATTACTTCCTTTATTCCCAGGCTCCTGTTCAGGAACACCTCACTGTATTGCTGGGAACAGTAGAGAATTCTTTGCAAATGCTCAATTGGAGGCTACAAAGATATTTTAAAAAGCTAGAGATTATTTCCTTATACAAGATCCATTGCTATCCAGTAGGGTACCCATGAGTTGAAAAGGCACTAATTAGCTTTGCAGCATTTACTAATTGGCATCGTTAGGCTGTGAGGCATGCCTGGCAACAGTCCTAGATGTTAGACATGGTCAGTTTAGTTCAATTTAACAATTTTTTGACTACATCATCATCAAGAGATTTATGCATAGAATCACATCATCGTATAACATTTATTATATAATATTTTATAGTTTTATTTCATTTTGACCTTTCAACAACCCTGAGAAATAGTTATTCAGGAAATTTCCTATTTAAAAAAAAATTGTGGTTCCAAAAAACAATTGCTGTATCCAAAATCACACAGTCTAGCCAGGAGTTAATCCCTTTCAACTGTAATCTTCTCTGCTATTGGTAAAGATAGAATGATGTATTTTAGTTGAGAGGGGTAGGTTAAAAGGTTGGAGTTTTTGGAGGCAGTCAGACCTAGATTACATTCTCAGACACCAACTACCTACGTGACTTTGGGCAAGTTTTTTTTTTAACTTCTCTGGATTTGTTTTTCACATTTATAAATTTGGGGCAATACTTGTAACTCTCTCACAGGATTATTATGAGGCTCAAATGATGTGATCCGTGTCGTATGTTAGGCCCCGTGTTTGACAGTCAGCACATTGCTGGTTGCTATTACAGTGTTCCACCCAGAAAGCCCACCCCATTTATACTTTGTAGACCGAGTCAGCCCTGTACCATATGTGAGGTTCTGTTTGGTTTAGGGCTTCCAGACTGGAGCCATGTCCCCCAAAAGGCTTTTGATACAGCATTATCCATTTTCCGGAGAAAATGTCTAGAAGCAGTACCATCTTGTCTCATAGTATTTTCATTCAGACTTAGCCACGTTGGCCAAGACGGTGACTAGTGAACCATGTATCTCCTAAAATCTCCCTAATAAGTTAATGATCAAACCAGAACTATTTAAATAACAATAACATGAATTACAGATTTGGGAAAATGATTTGACAACATCATTTTCATATCCATTAAAGACAAAAACAAGAAGGAAATGAGGAATTTCAGTTAGATACATGGAAGCATGTCCTGATGGTCATGAAGATGAATTAAGTTACTTACAGAGGCAGCAGCCTGTGAGAGAAAGAAGGTAGGAGACCTCATTCCTTGTCTTGTTGGTGCTCTTCTGTAGCTGTTTAGCTGAGGCAAAACACTTCAACCTCTCTGGTTCTCAGTTTTCTCATGTGTAAAATGTGGATAATTAAATCTGAAACTCATGATGTTGTGAATATCTAATGGAATGAAAGAAAAAGTCATTTGTAAACTGTGAAGTGTGATGCAAACTGAACATGGTGGTATTATTTTCTGGAGTCCTTTGAAAACGTCAGAAATTCTTGGATGACTTGCCTGACTATAGGAGAAGGACTACATAAGAACCCTTTGGATCTATCTCATTTCAAGGAGTGTATGTTTTCAGCTTAAATTAGTATTGATGGAATTAGGTCTTGTATCAAACTGAAATTCAGTGGCTGTTTTGGAAAGACATTACAGTGAAGTAAGAAAGGGGAAAATACTTGGAAAGTGAACAAATACTTTGTATAGGAAGACTTAATTATTGTATTGATTATATGTTAAGTATATTCAGTTACAACCAATAATTATAATGATGATAACCACTGTGCTTTGCTAATTAGAACATACTCCTAATAAGGTAAAGGTTATCAGTTTTGAATTCCCTTATGGCTCAATTAACATAATGTCAACCTTCACCCTGAGGTCACTCAAATGTGTACTGTGCTCACAAGGAGAATAATGTAGATAGTGGATGAAATTGTGCAGATGTTCAACCAGTTTTTTTTATATTAAAAACTCTATGTTTGTCAATAGAAAAGAAGCCAAACTCTGTAAAATAGATGTTTATTCTAAGCCAAATTTGAGGACCATAGCCAGGAGCTACACCCAAGAAGCCTTGAGCAAGTGGACTCACTGTGGTTGGGTTACAGTTTGGATTTATACATTTCAGGGAGACAGGAATTACACATAAAGTTGTAAATCAATACATGGAAAGCATACATGGGTTTGGCCCCAAAATTTGGGATATCTCAAGGGAGGAGCTTTGCAGGTTATAGGTGGGTGTAAAGACTCTTTGAGTTGTAATTGTTTAAAGAAATGAAGGTTTGTCTAAAGACTTGGAATGCTTTAAATTAAGATTAGGAAGTCTGTTAATTAGACACAAGCTACTGGTGGTATACCCAGACTCAAGTGATTTATTATGTAAATTGGACCTGCAGGTTTGTGTTGCATAGCCTTAGGCTTGTTAATGAGTTACAAATGATATCTACAAGAGGGAGGGGGCATGATGAGGCATATCTGACCTCCCTCCTCATGGCCAGTAACTCAGTTTTAGGGCATCCCCTTGGCCAAGAGGGGGTCCATTCAGTCAGTTGGGTGGTGGGGGGAGCTTAAGATTTTATTGTAGTTCACATGTTATAGTGCATCTCTAGTTTTTTATTTTTTTCTTTTAGCACACTTAGCACTTTTGCATTTTGTTTAGCAAATTACCAGTTTTGTTTAACACATTAGTGGTGTAGATCACTTGAAATGGTATTCCAGCTTTCCTGAGAGGTTGTTACTCTTCTAAAATGTGAAGTTATAATTACCCAGAGAAGGTGGTTTAATCACCAGTATATTCTGACTCTGTATTTACAAGGCTTTAACTTTGCAATGTTGCTCTTGAAAATGACCCTGAGAACTATGAACTTCTTACATGTATTTTTCAGATGGGAAAATGGAGGCACTTTTTTTCCCAAGGTTTCTTACTCCCAGGTGAAGAGATTTGGGCTAATTTTATAAAAAGGTCAGTAGCACAGCTGGGCTTGAAATATAGAGGTCCTGACTCAAAGTTCTATATTTACTTTTTAGTCTGTTTTTTTTTTTTTTTTTTTTAATATGTAGTAAGTTTAGTCAGGGGCTGGGAAAACAAATATTATGTCTGGATATTTAGCAGGAGTGATGATTACCATAATTACCTCCCTTTCAGAAGTAGACTGGTTATTTGAAGTGACTTATTATTTTGATTAGTTTTATTAATAAAGTCAGTCATATAATTTGATCCATGGGTGTCTACAAGCCTAGCTATAAAGATAGGGTATCTGTCATTATAATTCTGATTACTTTATGGAATTTGGCATAGGGTATACTGATAAACAAAATGCTCTCATGTTGTGGAGAAAGTGGTGATCTCCACATTGTGATTTGGAGGATGATGAGAAGGGTTCCTCACCCACACCGCCAATTTCTCCTGCACTGACAAGCCTATTCATCAAAATTAAACTGTTAGAGGTCTGACCGTCTTATGTATTATAAAGAAGCTCATTCATACCATCATCTACCTTAGGAAGGACTGAGGATGGAGTGTTTGGTGAGTGGAGTTAGGATTCCTCCTAAGCAACATCTTGAGAACAAGATACTAAGGACATTTGAAACTTTGATGAGGGAAAGAAAGGGAATATGCAATAAATGAGTTTCGGATACCTGTTTTGGGAGTTCAGATTATGGTGGTGGGGATTTGGCCAAGCAAGAAGGGAGCATAAAGGGACTGGGTGCTCAGAGGGTTGGGAAGAGATGAGCCAGAGGATGAGAGAAAGCTAAGGAAGGGAAGGTGGAAATGCCTTTAAGGAAAGACTTATTTCATGACTTTGCCTATGGCTTTCCGTGTTGATACAGATTTGATTTAAAGAGTGTTGTGTGTTCCCAAGAAGCATACAATTAATTTGAATACATGTGATTCTTTAATTTTATGTTAACATTAAAAAACTGCTTTCTTATTGAAGACAGTTTCCTGGGGGGAAGAGATGCTCTTTTTGTAAAAGAGGGTTTCCTTATATATTAGCCAGGTGATGTTGAGCAGATCCCTAATCTCTATAACTTTGGTTCTTTTTCAGTGATAATAACACCAGTCTGACTATTTCACTGGATTAGTGTAAGGATCAATTATGATAGTATGTATTAAAAATGTGAATTTTAAAGTGCTTAATCAAAGAAGTGTGCAGCATAGGTTGCAGGTTATGTACTTTGATTCTGGAGTCAGATTACCTGGGTTGCAATTCTGGCTTTGTCCCTTTTTACCTGTGTGACATAGGGCACCTGAAACTTCTGTGTCTCAGTTTTATTATGCATAAAATGAGAAAAATAATAACACCTACTTCATAAGTTGATGCGCAAATCAAAGGAGTGAATATAAGTAATAGGCTTAAAGCAGTGCCTGACATGAAGTACAATAATCATACTAGATGTATTTTTACGTGCATGTCAGCACAAAACTGAATGCTGACTTATTTACATGGGAGTAAATTACTTGGAAATTTTTTAAAAAGCCTCTATTTATGCTTCAAGCAATATAGTTTTTTGTTTATCTCCCAAATTCATATTTAATTATAAGCCATTAGTGACAGTTAATAAATGGGACTATGTTTGAGTTAAGCAGTTACGAGTAAACACCTCTCAGAAGCTTGCTTCTCTTGATATTTGAATATAGAGATTCAAATATCATTAATACTGACTTATTCAGATAAGGTTTATAGTGGATTGGTCTTGTTCATTGTGTTTATACCTCAAATAAAAGGTTTCAACCATGACTACACATTAGAAGTAACTGGGTCCCCCTAGGCCAGTTGAAATGGAATATCTGGGGGTAGAACTCAGGCATTGGTAAGTTTTAAGAAGATCTCTGGGTGATTTTGATGGGCAGACAGAGTTCAAACCACTGACCTCGAACATTAATAATTAAATATATACCTGTATCAATTAATTTCTGACCTTGATAGACAATTTTCTTATATTTAAATTTATAAAATGATATGGCTGTTTATGGATTTTTTTCAAAAGGCAGACTTATTTTTTCCATTAAATCTGTATCTTGCGGTTATGTGCACTAAACAGAAATGAGAAGTTTGTTTTTAAACTATCTGTGGCTTTATTTTTATTTTTTGGTATGATGAAGTGCTCTGTGTATTAAATAGGGATACAGATTCATCCTTATTTGAAATGTGAAAGGTGGGAGGGACCCTCAAAGGCATCTAGTGGGAAGAGGACACACTTTGAAGCCAGTCCTGGCTTGCAGTGACTTATTCACTTAACTGGCTGTGTGATCTTGTGGTACTTACTTAACCTTCCTGAGCCTCAACCTCTTTATCTCTGTGAAATGGAGATGCACATGTATTTTGTGCGATGACAACTGTGTTTCATACTGCACACACATATCTTGACTCGCTGCCTCCTGCCTGATCCCCACACCATCTGGCACGGATATCCAGGGCAGGGACTGTGTGGGAGCCTCAGCAGGACTGTCTGAGCCTGCAGGGCCAGCTGCTGAGAACTGCTTCCTCCCACTCTTCAGGAATCATTTTTCTGGCTTTGTTGGGACTGTTTCATGGCTGGCTGTTTGGATCCCATGACCTTTCACGAGCATAACGGTTAGGCTGTGGGGGTCAGTCACTGCTAGCCAAGTGCAGTGAGGCTGTTAATGAGAATAGAGATGAAGATGGCTTCTTGTTGTTACATGATGGGAGCTTTAGGGAACCCTCTCTTTGAGCCCCATAAAATAAGTGTGCAGGACACAGATGTCTCCCTATCCATTGCTTCTCTGTGTTGAGTTGGGGCAATAGGAGGCCACTATCTATATTTTAGTTTGGAGAAAGCAGAGAAAAATAACAGACCTATTTAATTTTCTTTTTATGATAGGAACAGTGAATTTTGTCTCCTTTCCCACTCTTGTCTCTTGGATCCTCAAGGATATAGACCTATAAAATTATCAGGCCACCCGCCTCTCCTGTTGTACATTCTTCGTGTCCAAGGAGGAGGTTCGTGGGCTGTTTCTTAGTAGCTGTGAAGCATAACGCCTGGGATCTAGACCTTAGCGATGGTGCTTCAATATCCTTGCCATTTGCAGGCCTGGCTTCACATCTATCCTCAGTCTTAATTTTGAGAATTCTGCTTTTGTCACCATTAAAGATCTCCTTTGTCACCGTTTAGGATCAGTCAGATCTGGTCTGATCTTAATGTTTCATTGGAAATATTTATAAATTTAGCAACCATCTTCCTAATTTTTCCTCTGTCTACTGGAATTGGCATCAGTTTCTCATTATTAGAAGTATTGGTAGCTTTACTGATTTCTTTTTTTTTTTTTTAGGTGATGAGGACGTTGAAACATTATACTTGTAGAACGGGTTTTCTAACCTAAACCTGTGCTTCTCTACTAGATTATAAGATTCTTGAGCATAGGAACCATGTTTTTCAGCTTGCCATGGCCATTACTATCATTTACTATGTACCTACTATGCACCAGAGACTTTGCTTTAATTATTTCAATTCATTCCCATAAAAATAAAGTTCACGTAAGGAATCTTGCTTCAGGGAGCTTAAGTAAATTGCCCAAGGTCTAGCTAGTGAGTCATGGAGCTTGATTTTGAACTCAGTGTGACCTTAAAGCATCTTTTCTAAATCATCTTTTTAATCTCCTCCCTAAAGGAAAGGATAGATACACAAAGAGGAATGGGATTTTGCCTGTAGGAGGTACTCTTAAGTAGGGGACAGTAGGGAGCTGTATTCTTAAAGAAGAGGATAGAAAATCTGCATGTCTTCAAAGCCCTTGTCCTTTTCACACTGACCTACGCTGACTTGCATCACTGGCATACACGGCCACTTAGTAAAGGTTTGTCAAAGAGATGGACCCTACCACCCTCAATGCAGAAGTCACCCAGTAGACGGCTTTGGCCCATTTGTGAGTCTTCACTTCACGCTTTTTATTCAGGTCAGCAAGACAGAGCTTTTGTGAAGATGTCTCTCACTGATAAGGCCATGGGTTGAGGCCATTGGGTGAACTCTGAAGACTGGAGTGAATCCATGGCCACATGACATTCTGTGTTGAAGTCAGCCTTGGCTTGCTGAAGATCAGGAGATACTCTACAGGCAGTCCCTATGCTTGTGGTTTAGGCCATTAGAATGTACCCATTGGCTTTGGCAAGCAACAGAAGTGTCCAAATACTTTACTAACTTGAAGTTTTGTTGGATGTGCCCAGAGAACATTTTCTTTTAATGTATTTGGGAACTATAAATTTAACGCCTGCTGAGAGTGAAAATAATTGCTTCATACAAGAAAAAAGTCCACTCCTTAAAAGGCTTAACTCCTTTCGCAAACATGTGCTTTTTAATGACTGGGAAATTCTTGGTACAAGACAAAAATGTCCTTTTGTACAAATGAGGTCATTCTGGTCTTAACTGGCCCTGTGCACTCCAGTTTCTGCTTTCTGTTCCATGTTTTTTGACCAGAGGTTATTGGAAGGATAATCCCTCTGTGGATATTCACTGCTTTGTGAGGCTGTTGCCAAAGGGAAAGTTATCTTAGCTCAGAAGCTGCCAAGCTAGTGCAAGAGGCCCAGATCCCAGGGGTACTGAACCAGTGACTGATAATGATTTGGTTTAGATTGGCCATGGGTTGGGTTGTTAAAGCACACTTTTTATGCGTACTAGGACTGCTGGGTCTGCTGCGTTCTCTTTAGATTTCTCAACCACTCCACTGCTTCTTGGTTCAGGAATGATTTTTCTTTCTTAGGTGCGTTCCATTTACTCTGCTTTGATTTTATTCGGATGAGCAGAAACATCTGTGCCAGTTTGAGGTCTCGCTCATCTTTTTAACCCGATATAAAGGAAAAACAGCTGCCCTGTATCTCTTTGAACACTGGGAGGCTGATTATTCCTAAAATTAATTTGCGAATTGGTTGGGATAGTGTGAAGTGTATGTCTGAGGCCTGTGCCGAGAAAGGGCAGTATAGTGTAAATCTCAGTGTATGCCCCTGATGTAATTTAAGATCACTTTCCTATACCCTTAAGATAACCATTGCCTGCCAAGGAGGATGTTAAAGGTTTAAAAGTGTAAGGTAGGCAGATTGTTACGTCTATCCTGTATGTTTTTTGGAAAGAGGTGAATATGGAATAGATCGAAATGAAATTTGGTGTAGGCCTCTGGGGTCTCCTTTGCATGATATATTTTGGAGACCAGCACTTTGAAGAATTAGGGATTGGAAATTTATTAACTGCTTCTTAGGTACTAGCACCATGCTGGACTTTTTCTGCGGATTACCTTTTTAGAGGCACTAGGTTTGTGCAGTTCATCAGCAGCAGCCTGTGAGATAACCAAGCTACGGTGCTGCCCCACTTCTTGAAGGGTTTGTGTTGCAGTCATGACATTCCCCTAAAATTCATCCTTGGCTTAATGAATCAATGTTTTGATCAACGTTTAACTAGTTTTTTACTGCTTGATTGTCTACAGGTTTTTATTATGTGAAAAATTCACTCTCTTGTCACTGAGAATTTGTTTCTTCTTATAACTTCTTAATAGCATTTATATTCTGGGATCTTGGTGTCCCATTCATGGCTCTCTAAGCCTACACCGCCAAGTTCAGGCTCTGCTGCCTAAATAGGTCTAAGAATAATTTCTGGATCTGAGATTAAGAAACTTTGTCTTGAACCATCACAGGGAAGAGAGGATTATGAAATTCAGTCATGAGCTGCTTAGGTATTTGCTGCAGACCACATTTTTTCTTTCTTTTTTTGCCCAAAGCACTTGTGGCCCATCTAGGAGGCTCCAGAAAGGGCCTTGCTTGAAATCTCTTGAGACGTTGAGGAAATCAGGCTGACTTCTGGTGGAAGTGATGGCTATGGGGTCCTGGACGGCCTGCTTTCCATCCTACTCTAGCCTTAGTGCCCTCAGATATAGAACCAATAGGCAAGAAAGAAAGATCATCTAAGTTTAAAAATATCTCTTATTATAAAGATGACTATTTTAACTAAATTTATTGTTGCTTGCTAGATCATCCTTGAAAGCCTTGTTAAAACATTCAAGAAAATATTAAAATGTGTCATTTCATTTCTGTTGGCCATTACTTCATTGAGATTATACAGCTGGAAAGGAAGAACCATGACCCATGGTTCTGCCGTGCATCCTCCCCACCATCCCCAAGGCCTAGGTTTGTTGTAGGCAGGCAATGAGTATTTTATTGAACCTACTAGCTGGTATAAAAGAATTTAAAAAAAATATGGCTAGGAATACTATCATACTTGAAATTGGGAAATTCTGGGTAATTGCTGAGTGCCTCATATTAGCTCCTGTGGGAGAAATACATGGCACAATGCAAAATGGGTTAATATTGTAAAATGAAAACCCTCACGAGATAAATCGGAAGCTTACCTCTCTGCCTACAATGTTCAGAATGGGAATGGCACTGATTTGCTGATAATGTATTTTTTTTTATTATTATTATTCTGTAGCCTCAGACGATACAGCAAACTCTCAAGAGGACATTGCAGTATTATGAGCATCAAGTTATTGGGTAAGTAAAAATGGATTTTGGCTATTATTTGGGCAAATTAAAGGTAATTACTCAAACATAGATGTTGAACATGTGGTTTTCTGCTACCCAGGTCAACCTTATTTCATAGTGGCTATGTTCTCATAATGTGAGAGGTAGGGGCTCAGGGGCCCCTTGGAGTTATTTCCTTTGGCTTACTGTGTTTAATTCTTTTAAATGAAATTCTTTTTTGGTATTGCTTTTCCTTTTTTTTCCCCTCCTATGTTTTAACCCTCTCATTCCAACGTTAGGTCTCATAATTTCGCCTTACTAAAATGTGGTAAGGTTTACTGGTACCAACTGAGAGGCTTTGACTGGGATTTTAGAATCCTTAAGTTAATTTGAATCAAAATCACTACAAACTTAACACAGTTCAATGAGAGGTATTGGTTTAGCTAGAGTCACGTGCTACATATTTTTCTTTATTATCCCCCATTTCTTGAAGTAGTTGTGATATGGTATAAATAAGAAGACAGGAATTCAAGGCCTCACCAGCACATAGACTGTTAATAAGTAACTTTATCTCTTGTAAAATGTGATGATGGTAATAATAATGAAATCAAGGATTAGATGTCATGATTAAATGAGATAATTTCAATGAAAGTACTTTGTAAACAGAAAACTCCAAATGAGTGTAAGGTACAACTTTAATTGGCTATGGCAGAAAGTAATTGGAAGATACAAAAGCCTAAATTTTACTTTCTTATGCAATCTAGCTTTTTAAATTCATTGACATTAGAGACAATGTATATTTTAAATTTACCTTGGTGTAGTATTTGTTATATGCTACAGTGATTCATCTTCGTAAGATTTTAAGAACTTCTGAGGAGTCAAAATTCAAATCCTGGTACTTCTTGAAGTGCTATCAGGAATCAGTTAGCATTTACGGTGAGTGAGCATTGCCATGGGGATCAAGACCATATTCTTGGCTATTAGGGTTTAGTGTGATTTTTTTTTTTTTCATAAAACAGAAGGGAAGAACACTGAATGGAAAAATAATCCCACTACCTAGTACAATGTCATATAGTTTAAGTGCTCGATGATTATGTTAACTGTCATTTCAAAGGGAATTGCTTTGAAACTTTGTCATACTAATCCTCAAGAGTGCAGTGTAGGAAAAACATATTATTTAAACTCATGAGATGGCTTTTAGTTTGAGGCCATTAGTGATTTTAAACGGTTTATCCTAATGGAGATAAAGAATGTCAAATTAATCTTTCCTCACACGTTCTAAAATAAAACTTAGTCACTCCCATTGAATTTGATACTTTCAAAGTATGATGTTTGGATTAAATTAGTCAATATACTTAGAACGGTTCCTTGTATGTGGTAAGCACTACATACCTGTTTCCTCTTCTATTTATTATTGTTAATATTTTTATGACAATACCAGTTATCAAACTCAAATTGTTCTCTGGAATTATGAATGCTCTTTCTTTTTTGAAATCAAGTAATAACTGATGAAATATTCTCATTTGTAAGCTAAACTGTGTCTTCAAAGCAAATTGGAGTGGGATTCTTATAATGTGATCAAAATAGATAACTGAACTATATTGCTAAAATGAGAAGAACATTCTCTTTTCCATTAGTAGGGTGGAGTTCTCTTTTGTTAATTAACTGCTTCGACCTTCCTTTTCTCTCTCTCTATGTAGACATAGCCTGTGGTGATTCTTTGTTCATTGCCTGAATGGTCTTTTCCTACTTCTGTTCGTTGCAGACATAGTATAATATAAAGAAAACAGAGAATTCATCTCCAGTAAAAAGAGGTATCTTGTCCAACTTGATCCAAATAGACCTATTAGCATATTTTTTGCTTGGGTGTTGGCTGACTTCTAGGATTTGAAGTACCTTTGTGTGCTGCCTTTATTTGCACTCATGCTGATGGAGACACAAGGGCCCCTTGGCAGCAGTTTTGCCATGTTTGCCTTTCTTGATGCTGTCTTCCTCTTTCTTCCCTTTTCCTTGTCTAACTCCCTCTTTTGCCTTTTGGACTCTACCTTTCTGCTTTTAATTTCTTTTTCCAAAATCAAAAAAGGAGAGCAGCTAATGTCACTGACACTTGGACTAAGTATTCACACCTACATGTTGTTCCTCTTAAGAAAACACAGTCCAAGAAAGGCTTCTTATCTCTAACTGTGAAAAGGAATGTGTTTCTTACAGTTAAAGGGATTTCAGAATTCCTTTGTTGAGAACTGGGGACAAATGCTGACAAGTATTATTTTACACACGTTTGGGGCGGTGAGGATGGGAAGGAGATGCTTTCCCTAATCTCTGAAATTGGGTTCGCTCAGGTTTGTCTTGAAGTGACTCAGCTTTTAGGTGTCCTGGGTTGAGGTGATGAATCAGGACAGGTAACAGAGAGTATGAGCTAACCCATACTATTAATATATTAATATATTTAATATATTTCATTTCAAAATATTAAGGGGATACAAATGTTTTTGTTACACGGATACACTGTATAATGCTGACGTCAGGGCTTTCAGTGTGCCTGCCACCAGGACAGTGTTCATTGTACCTGATGGGTAAGTTTTTATCCCTCACCCCCCTCCCTCCCTTCCCCCTTCTTAGTTTCTGATGTTCTTTATATCTCTTTGCATCCGTGTGTACCCATCATTTAGCTCCCACTTATTAGTGAGAACATGCGATGTTCGGTTGTCCATTCTTGAGATACTTCACTTAGGATAATGGTCTCCAGTTCCATACAAATTGCTGCAAAAGACATTATTTCATTCCTATTCATGGCTGAGTAGTACTCCATGGTGTGTGTATATATACACCACATTTTCTTTATCCACTTGAGAATTGATGGGCAGTTATATTGATTCCAGATCTTTAAGATTGTGAACTGTGCTGTGATAAACATTTGAGTACAGGTGTCTTTTTGATAGAATAATTTCTTTTCTTTTGGGTAGGTACCTAGTAGTGGGCTTGCTGGATTGAATGGTAGGTCTACTTTTAGCTCTTTGAGGAATCTCTGTATTGTTTATTCATAGAGGTTGTACTAATTTGCAGTCCCATCAACAGTGTATAAGCATACCTATTTCCCTGCATCCATGCCAGCATCTTTTTTTTTTTTTTTTTAACTTTTTAATAATGGCCATTCTGACAGGGGTAAGGTGGTATCACATTGTGGTTTTAATGTGCATTTCCCTGATGATTCGTAATGTTGAGCATTTTTTTATGTTTCTTGGCCATTTGTCTATCTTCTTTTGAAAAAATTCTGTTCATGTCTTTTACCCACTTTTTGATGGGTTGTTTGTTTTTTTCCTGCTGATTTGTTTGGGTTCTTTGTAGATTCTGGATATTAGTCCTTTGTTGGATGTGTAGTGTGTGAATATTTTCTCCCATTCTGTAGGTTGCCTGTTTACCCTGTTGATTACTTCCTTTGCTGTCCATAAGCTTTTCAATTTAATTAAGCTCCAAGCATGGATTTTCCTTTCCTCTCCTTTAAAACTGTCTTTAGATCTGCTTTATTTTTCAGAGCTCCAGGATTGTATAGTTCTTCTCCTTGAATTCTTACACTGGTTGCCTATAGAAACTCTCTGAGGGTTTTTTCATCTTCCAAGACAGAAACTTGAATGCAGGGAGCAGCTGTTCAAAGGTCACAGATGGAAAGATTGGGAGGAGGTGGCTGACGGGGCCGCTTGCCAAGATGTGAGATAGCCTCCCGGTACCTCAGCCAATTCATCTTTAAACATTTATTCTACTCCTGAATTTATCCATTCATTTTTTCATTTATTTATTCATAGAGATCATTCAGGTTGGGAAAATGAGTGCTAAAATAATTTATTCATGCCATGTGATAAATCTTCTTCCGTTCATCTCCACTGATGTCATCATCTCTCACCAGAAAATTCTGGTCTACCTTTCTACTTAGTTTTGTGGCTGCTACTTTTGTCACCCAATATTGTATTTTCACCACAGCAAAGTGATTAAAAAGTAGGTCACGGCACTTTCTTACTTGAAGCCAATGGTTCTGGAATGTTAGTGTGCATCAAAAAAATCACCTGCAGGCTTGATAAAACTGATTGCTAGGCCCTGCTCCCAGAGGTTCTGGTTTGGTAGGTCCTGGTGGGGCATAAGCACTGGCATTTCTAACAAGTTCCCAGGTAATGCTGAGGCTGCTTGTCCAGGGATCACACTTTGAAACCCCTACTTTAAACCATACAATGGGTTATTATGGTGAAATAAAATCCGAATTCTTTCTGTGATCTGGCCTCTGCTTACCTCTCTAATTTCATTCTTTTTCACTCCATCCCTCTCTTTCACTCCACTACAGTCTTCTGTTGGGTTCTCAACTGTACCAAGCTTATTAGCTTTAGGGCTTTTGCATGCATTGCTCCTTTTTTGTGGAATGCTCTTTCTCCAGATGTTAAAAGGGCTTATTCTTTCTATACATTTAGGTCTCCTTTCAAACGTCATCTTTTCAGAAAAGCCTGTCCTGACCATTCAATCTAAAGTAACCCTCCGTGCCCTACCTCAATCTCCAACCTCAGTCGTTTTCTATTATGTTACCCTCTATTATTTTTTCATAGTGCCAATCATTACTTTATATTATCTTATCTTTATGTTTGCTTATTTATCTCATTTTTTTTATATTCCTGCATCTTTATAAGTGGTTGGTACACAGGAAGGACTAGCATTTTTTTTTTTTTTTTTTTTGCAGTGACGGTAAATAAATAAATAAATTGCACCCTGGAGGTATGTACTCAGATTTTTTAGGAGCATAGTGGATAAAAGAGTAATTTATGCTTGAGAAGGGGGTGCACAATGAGGGGTTGAAATAATCTCCAGAGTCCTTTACAATTCTAAAATTTATAGTTCTATTATCCAGGGCCTTTTTCTTTATGGCATAAATTATGCCGATGTATCTGCATAGTTTTCCGTTTATGCTTAATGTTCTGCCACTGTGTGTCAGTTGACCTTGTGATAAATTTTGATTACTAAATAAATGCTACATATTCGTGTTCATTTGATGAGCTGCTTGTCTGTGTAGCATCGTCTTCTTCCCTCAACCTGAAATGAATAAGGGGGCATTGAGTGTGCATCTCTGTGCTTGTTGCTCTTTAACTCGAGCTTCTAGGGTGTGGACTACTTTTCTGTCAGCGTCAGGTGGAAGGAATAGCGAGAAGCAGAAGGATCTGTAGGAGACAGGCAGGGTTCACTTTAGGAATTGAAAGGGACTTGGGTTAGAGGAATATTTGTTTATGATAGCGTTTTTTTTCTGATTTCCTTCTTGCCGTTATCTTGTGCCCCTTTTTCTCTCTGTATGTCTTTGTTGGGGAGAGATTGTGCTTTGAAGGTAGACATATAAGACTTACTAGACTGAAAGTCAAGTTTTGCTGTTGAGTAATCTTGGGCAGGTTACTTAAAATGCCTGAGCTTCAGTTTTCTCATTTAAAATATGGGTGTAATAACAGGGTTGAGGGCAAAGTTTAAATGTAATGTTAATGATAACAGTGTGTTAAGTTGCATAATCATATAAAGTGGTAAATACAGTGCCTGGTACACAAAGATCCTCAATATATTAGTTGATTTATTATTAGTACTATTAGTATCTGACTCTTGCACTCAATTTTTGTTAATTGTCTTCCGTTTATCTTCCTGTTCTATCTTTTCCCTGTATTCCCGGGACCTTTAAAAGTTTGGAATCAGTTGTTTTGCATCAGGGGCTGTGCATGCCCAGTTCATGTTCCAGCTACAGTTTTCTTCTTACAGAGAATTACTTTTGCTTTGGATTTTTTTTTTTAACCTAAATTTCTGTCTCTGGAGTGTTCAACCCAACTGCTCTTACTCATGTTTGTACTACATGACTCCTACTGGTCTACAGCTCACAAAAATGGATTACTATGACAGTGTAGACAAAGCAGGGATTTCTTTAGTACACTATTATGAAAAACACATGATATTGATTTTTCTGAGATATAATGTTCACTTATATATATTTTAAACAATAAGCATAAGGAAATATGTATTCAGAATCATGCCACTCATTTTATACTTTTTTGCCAGAATAAGCATTGTTGTGTTAATGTCATGGGTAGGGCCGCTGCCAAACTCTTATTAATCTGGGACACCATTTACTGTAGTCCTCTAAAATTAAATTCTATTGCACTGATTATCACTGTGGGACTTATGTTTGTTTTATACAGCCAACCTTCTGTTCTCTTTTTCTTTTGACAATTGAAGAGAAATTAAGCCAGAATATTTTCAATAGAATCTTAGAAGTGAAATTAAGAGTGGGTGAACCCTGATTACTCTGGGAAGCAAACCTCAACGATGTTACTTACTTATGCCTCCATGGTCAGATTTTGTGGCTTAAATTATTTTATCTAAAAAATGACCTAGCTTCTTTTTCATGTATTTACATAGAAAAACCATATATTTTTGAACATAAACAAATAATTAGGCAAAAGCTAATACCTATTGATTACTTTCAGGCAATCTGCTGGGTGCTTTACATCTGTTATTTTATTTAATCCTAATCGGATATTTCATAGAATTGTATTAAGCTCATTTTACAGATGAGGAAATTGAGGCTGAGAGAAAAAATATTTTGGTTAAAGATACTCTCATAAAAATGATGGAGCTTGATTTAAAAATAACCTTGTATTTGTCTGTGTTTAGTGTCTGTGCTCCCTGTTCCACATGTTATTGATTCCTGTGTTCTAGAAACTGTGGTAAGCATTTTGTTTAGGTTTATTGGAGTCTGATCTCAGTGAAGTGTACAAAGTGAAACCATTTTATTTTTTCTCTCCGATTGTGCCAGACATGCTAGGATGAATCCCCTTTGATATTAGCTTAGACAGATTGCTCTGTTTTCTAAGTACTTCCAGGGATTATGAAGTCCACTCCCGACCAATTTAAATCTTCACTCTCATATCCAGGCTAACTCTTCATGTCCCTCTCTCTGCCTGGGTCAGGCCTTGGCCTGAAAAACTTGGATGCAATGCAGAGAGGGTGCGATACAGGTTTTTACTCTTCTTTTTCAGGCCATTCCTTTCTGGGTCCCTTTCTCTTCTGATGTGTCAGGCAGGAATGAAATGGAAAATGGCAGAAGGCTTCTTTAATTCACCGGTGGTTGTACGGTCCTCCCTTGGCTGTGATGCCTTCAGTGAGGTGTATGCATGGGCTCTGCCCTGACTGCTTCAGAGGCCCCAACTCTTGTGTTTATGGACAGCACTCACATGGCCTTGCTAGTGGGATTCCTGCCGCTGGCTGGCAGCCTCCAGATTGGGAAAGCAGCATTGACAACTGGACATCTCAAGCTTTCTTCTCTTTAGGGGCATCTTCCTAACCCATGTGAAACTCGTATTTTTGCATTGCCAAATGGTTGGCCTGTAGGTTGCTCCTCATTTTGCTTTATTTCTTTTTCTTGTCAATAACTCCCTCCAGAATGTTCTTCTACTCAGTCAGACACAGAGGGATGAACAGGAATC
This sequence comes from Lepilemur ruficaudatus, assembly GCA_963574885.1. Classification (NCBI taxonomy): domain Eukaryota; kingdom Metazoa; phylum Chordata; class Mammalia; order Primates; family Lepilemuridae; genus Lepilemur; species Lepilemur ruficaudatus. The sequence goes on along the minus strand of CAUYRT010037064.1, from coordinate 12,058 downwards.
TGCTGTCTCTGCCAATGTTCACTGGGCAATGAGATTCCCAACCCCCAGCTGGGAACTCTTTACCAGCCATGGACCCTTCACTTACCAACTGGGCTTCTGCAGGGAACACTTCCCTTCTCTCCTTTTTCAGGAGGGGAGGGAAAAATACAATAGCACGTTCTTTCTAGGCTGACTACTCACTCTTCTGAGAATTTCCTTTGGAATTCTTTCTATTCCTTTGCTTCTGTAAGCTGCTGGTGGGGTGACAGGGCCGTGGCTATTTATTTAGTTACTTCTTAGGTCCTGAATGAGAGCTCTGGTCTTGGCTACTCTTTTGGAATGTGGGAGCACATGGCCTTGATGGTTCTCAGTGTTGGTGTCTTAGCTCTTATTCAGAGGCAACTCTAAAAGTCCCAGCCAACATCCAGTTACACAGGCATTGTGTCCTCAAAATAACTCCCGAGGCACCTCCGTTTTTGTAAGGGAGGAAAGTTAAGACTGACAGAGATTAGGTTCCTTTCCCAAGGTCTTGCAGATAGAAAATGGTGAGACTGTGACTCAGATTCTGCCAGACTCCAAACACTTTATTTGTTATTTGTTATCCATACACCATACTACTATCTTCTTGAGTGTAATAGAGGTTAAGACGTGTTTATTTTCAACACAGTTGAATGCCAGTGCACCAAATTAGTACTGTTGATTTTTTATTTTCTAGGCAACTTCCTTATAGAAACAGATGATCAGCAGTGATGAAGTGCTTACGCAGGGATATTAGCTATACAAAGCTGATGTATTTTTTTTGGTTTTCCTTAATTTTTTTCACACTTAGCCTCCAGAACCAGGTCTATACTGCTAATGCCGATGTGAATGGCGGGTTAAACCAGAATTATGTCTTAAAGCCTCAGTTATTTTAAAATGTGATTATGTCAAAAGCATAGACTGTGTGTGCTTTGTGTGTGTATGTATGAGTGCATATGCAGATGCATTTGAAAATTTCTCCTGCTAATTTTGTTTTCTTCTTAGTTATAGGGATGCAGAGAAGAATTTCCACAATATCTCTAACAGATGCTCCTATGCAGACCATTCCAACAAAGAGGAAATTGAAGACGTCTCAGGAATTCTTCAGTGTACTGCTAATATCCTAGGTATATTAACTATATATTTATATGATTGAGAGAGAATGAAAGAGGGGAAGGGAAAGGTGTAAATATTTCATTTTCTCCTAAAAAGAGATTTGGAGAGTGTTGCAAATCGTGACCAAGACTTTGTTTGTAAGTGATTTAATTTTAATACTCCTGACGATGTTTGAGTGGAAATTACATGCATGCCATTTACTTGGAGATTGAAAAACATTAAAACAAAAATACTTAACATTCCAGGGAAACTTTTTCAAAGATTCATGTTAGTAACATTAGCTTTGTGTTATCTATTTTTCTCTGGCCCTTACCCTCAGCTGAAATCTGAGGATCTGTAGGATCTTTCTTTTTTCTCAGAGTCACACTCTTTCCTACTATTTCTGGGAGGTCCTGGTTGGGGCTGGAGGTGGCTCACAGGTTCTCATAACGGATCCTACAACTCAGAGACCCTTTCTGTGGCTTTATTAGTGAAGCAGGTCATCTACTGAGGTCTCTGTGCCCTGCTTGAGGCCAAGGTTGCGTCCACCTTAAATATATTTGTATTTATGACAGAGGTGCTGTTTTTGGATGCTCGCAACATGGCAAACAAGCACTGTTGTCAGCCGCACCCAACTATGCAGCCTTAAGGAACTGTAACCGGACTGCGCTATCACTCTCTGAAGTTCTTAGTGTGTGAGAACTGCATTGTATTCCATGCACAGTAGATACCATGGAAGGAACATTTTTTGCCCTAATGCATTACAGAGGTTTTTAGTGAGAAATATTTCTTTCAGTTCTTCTTGGAATCCTTTTACCTTATGACCCAGATAGGGTGATGGTGGAGAAAAACAAATCTTAGTGACAACTCCATACAGAATGCAGAGTCACTCTTTCCTCAGAATCGGGTTATGGAGGCTGGGCAGACTTGTTTGCATGTCTTTCTTTTCCTTTAGGGTAAGTACTTTTCCTGCAGATACCTGAGTTTCTCCTATAGCTTCCAGATCACCTCAATCCATGAGTCTACCAAATCTTTCTAAGCATGTCTGGCCACTTTTACACTCAAGCTGGGAATCCAGATGCCCATTGATTACATTTTCATCCTCAGTGACTTTTGTAAACACAAAATAGTATGATAAGAAAACAGACCTTTTGTGAGGTGAGGCATATAGACGTAAGTGGTTTTTTTATAATAACATATGGGACAGTGACAGACCATGAAGAGGAGGGCCAAAGATTCATTTACCTCATTTTCAGTACAGCTGCAGGGATGTTGTACTACCCAAGTAAACCTTACTGTTGGAGAAGATGACGGACGAGAATAAAAGGGGCATTACCCAAGAGCTGTTTAAAATTTTCTGATTTTGCCTTTTCAAGAACTCTCCTTTCAGTAACATCTATTTCTCTTGACACATTGTGATTTCAAGGGGTGGGATGAGAGGATGCCCCACCAAGAGGGATGTATCAGAATCTCGCTGGTGGGATATTTAATATTTTGCAAAGTTGCTCCTTACTGACCCAGTTTCTAAACATTTCCCTGACTCTCATATCTTCTTTCCTTATGCTCCACGCCTTGAAAATCACTGAGTTAGAGGAAGTAGGAGGTCTTCAAAGATAATGAAGATATAGGGGGTGCTAAAGGCATCTGAGCTGTGGTTTGTAAATGAGTGTACAGAATTCCCCCAGAGAGAAGAAAACCTGGGTCAGACAATTTGATGTGGTGACCATCAGGGGACAGTGTTGGCCTAGCACAGCTTAGTTGCCCTTCCAAAGTTGCCGTGAGATGCACAGTAGGTGGTGAGTGAACAGGGCAGCAAACAGTGTGATACCAGTAGTGTTAGGGAAACAGTAGTTGTAAGCGAAGTGTTTATAATTTAGAAGGTGACTGTAAAACAGGATTTAGAGTACCATAAACATTAACTTTTTCTATAAAAGAGATTTTAGGTCTGATTATTTTCTCCCTCTAAGTAATGATAGGTTGTTAAGATTTAAAGCACAATCTTGTGAAATTGAAATTTCTGGAGAATAAAACTAAACTCAATGCCTGCCACCTGTCGACCAAATGCTGGCACAGATGATTGTGTACCTGAGACATAGCTATTCTTTTTTTGAATAATGTCCTTTCATAACTCTTGAAATATAAACTCTCTGAGGACAAAAGTAGTGGCTTTGCTGGTCATAGTCAATGAAAGCTTTGTTTTTAACAAGTCACTGAGCTATGATTAATCTTGGCTTGTTTAGATTCCATCTTTTTAAAAAAGATGCATTCAAATTCTCTTGTGCAATCATTTATGAGAATGAAAGAATTGGTTAGCCCACTGAACAGAAAAGCACCATACAAGAAAATATTTAATAAGTGGTTTGCGGGGAGGTATGGTGTGGAGGGGGTGGCACAGAAAAATAGTGTTTCAGCCCGGTTAAGAAAAATTTTGATGCCTAGCAACCTTCTCTGTAGATGCCAGAGGGCAGTGTTCCAACTCCGTAATTTATATTTATGACCTTTGGGAAGTGTGGTTAGAATATTAGTGGGTCCAGATTGTCAAATTTATATTTCTCTTACCTTCTTAACGTGTTGAAAGGTTGTAGTAGAGACTAGAAATGAATTAATTATTCACTCTTTCGTATGTTATTTATACTTTACCTACCATCAATAAAGACTTGAAGTAATAGATTACAAAATATGGTCACAGTAGCAAATTTTGCTCCTTCCAAAATGACCATCTCTATCTACTTAGTATTAACTCCTCTAGACAGTTTAATCATTTACTGGCTCTTCAGGTTGAAGTTTGAGTTTAGAGGATGGCATGGAATAAAAAAGGGGACCTGAAGAAAGGGAGAGAGTGAGTTGGTGAAGACTAGTTATGCCCCTGTCATGCATGTGTTCTCTCACCTCCTCTGTAGGATTTCCTGGAAACACATGTGCACTACAGAGTGGTTCATGCTCCTGGAGTAATGGGAAAGAACTGTTTTCACGTATCAATTGTTTTCCCATCCGTTTCACTTTTGTTGGCTTAGAAACCAGTTGTTTCTATTTTCTGTCTCGTCGCTGACAAATTAGGAATATTGATGACAGTCTGCTCCTTGCCTTCTATTCACCACATTGTGGTAATCACTGTGATAATACAGAACAGTACTTGAAAGAGGCCCTAAGAGGCCCTTGAAACTCTGACCATGCAAAGAAAGACGGTTGTGAGCAATGCCCTCCCTGCTGAAGGCTTTCAGTGTTAAATTTACTGCTTTATTTGGTACATAATGTCTTTTGCATACCAAAATGGTCTAATTTTAGTTGTCTGAAAAATGTAAACCTTTTCTATCCCTAATCTGCAAAGCTCATTTTTAGCTCCAATTAAATAGTAAAAATGTGTTTATGCTCTTATGAGGCATGAAATTTAATATTTTCTTGGAAATTGCAATGGCTGAATGTGATGCTGAAACATGTATGAAAGGGTCTGTACCATGGTTGCTGCTGAGATGTTGCCACTTGTTTCTATGGCTTGAATTTAGGTAGGCAGGGAGACAGAGAATGAGTAGGAGAGTTAAGGGAGAAGGATGATAAATTGCATAGTCTTCTTTGTCATAATAAGTTAAATATAAATGAGGTTATGACTATTTCAGTTTTAACAAGTTTTAATACTATTAAGGGGGCTGTGGGTGTTTCTGTTGTTGTAGAGCTTCAAGAGCTACAAGATGGGGCAGATGGGGTGTAGGAAAAAGACTTCCCACAGTAAGTAAGAGAACAAATGGAAATGGGAGCTTTAGTTTAATCCATTTACTGATGAATTATAGCAAACTGAACATCAGTTATTTGCTAGGTATTGCACAAAGCATGGTTTTGTACTGCTCTTGCTAAGTGCATTTTCTCTCAAAAACAATTAGGAAGTACATGAGTTGTGAAAGGAGCTTCATCAATGTCTCTGTTTTAAAGATCTCTGTCAGGGTGTGCTCTGTCTTCTTTACAATCTTAGTATGTTGAAGTCAGAATGGGATTAATGTTATCATGGGATTATTTTATTGGGAAAGTGCTAGTGGGGCTTATTTCTCACAATATGTTCTTGGTGTCAGGGATTCTGAAATTCTGTGAAATCAGAGCCCCTTATAAAGTGCCACAGATTCCAGAATCTTTAGCTGGTATGAAGCTTTCGGTTGTTGTTTTTTATTAGTAATAATTTGTTGTCAGCTTGTATGTACTTTTTTGTTACACTGTGATTTGGAATGTGCTTTTAGAAGCCTTTTAATTGGTAATAAAACTGTAAAGAATTAGTTAGCCTTACTTAGGGTTAAGACTACCTTGAGGGTTTTCTTAAAATAACTCTAAATCATATAATTAGTATATGTTTAACATATTTAACATCTTGGAGAACAAGTTGGTGCAGTAACTATTTACCATTTTTGTTGGTGAATTAAGATTGATAACAGTAAGTAACTCCTGCCATTATCGTTCTTGTTACTATAACTTGGTAATGGATCAGTTTTCTCTTTCATTCAATGTAAATACTTTAAATATTTTAATGAGATGAATTAGAATTAAGGTGGTTGGAGGGAAAATAACTTAATGGTGTTATTATAGTGTAGTGATTTAGAGCAAAGATTACAGCTAGACTACTTGGGTTGAAAACACAGCTCAGCTACTTCCTAGCTGTATGAACTGGAGTGATTTACTTAATCTTTCCATACCTCGTATTTCTCATTTGTAAAATGGAGATGATGTAATTACATATCTCCTAGATTTGCTGGGAAGATTAAATGAATTAATTTATACAAAGTACGTACTTAGAACATCCTGGTATATAACAAACAAATGCCACATAACTGTTTGCTCTTGTTAGTATTGAGTATTCACAAAATAATGTTTGCATCAGATCCAGGAGGTCAACACTGCTCACTTTTTAAGGTGAGGAAACGGATACTTTGCAAGGTCAAACAACTTGTAAGACAACTTGTTAACGACTTTTGCAAGAGTTAACAAGCCACAGAGGCAGGATTTAAATACAGTTCAGTCTGATTCCAAAGCCCATGTTCTTCGCACTACTTCATGCTGCCTTCCAGAGTCATCGGACTGAGATTATGAAGTCAGCACCCCTCTGATGCTAATTGCACACAGTCTTTCTAGTTGTCAGAATTATTAGAATCGTTATGATGTCACATTTTGCTTAGTTCATTGCTCTTTCAGAATATACTTGGAATACTTGCTTGCATGTGAAAGTGTCAAAAATGAGTATTTCTCATCAGTATTGAGGAGAATGAAGTTTAATTGTAATTTGGATCATTTGCAGTTTAGAAACTGTGATTTTCTTTAGCTTTCAGGTGTTGAAAAGGCAAAGAAAGGGTGGTAGTGTTTCCCATCATGGCACGAACATGGTTTCATGGTTATGCTGTGGTAAACACTGTGTCAGTTCTGTTGGCAGGAGCATTTCAAGCTGGTCTTGCTATGTAGGTGGCCTAACATGTTAGACATCATTGGGCCAGCACAAAGTCTACAAAAAGGCTGTTTATGATGCCATTTTTTTTTTGTATGAAAAAGTTTAGGAATATTGCCACAGTACTCCATTTAATAATTCCTAACAGAGACCTTGGGTTGTGGTTCTGTGTAAATGGGAGAGAACTTCTGTTTTCTGCTCCCCTGAAATGATCAGATGTAGTAGGGAGGCCTGAGAAGGAATGAGAACACTGAGTGGGGACACTGCCTCCTTTGTGTCTAAAATAAACATTTTAATAAATACTGATCCTTAAATTATACAAATCAGTTTTAGAAGTTACAGGATATTGAGTAGGAATGTAGAAGGTTTCCCTTCTCTGATAGGTATTTTTTTCTTGTAGGAGCATTTACTTCTGAATCTTGTGATGGACCTTTTCCCATTTGTCCTGCTAAATTTCTCTGCACTTCTCTTCTTTACTAGAAAAACATGACAGTAATTTTTCTTCCTTTTTTATTTTTGTATTCTTAGGTTATCTCTACTGCATTGTTTCCTTATTACTAGCAACTTTCCGTCTGGCACCTCTTCTTTGCGTAGGGGGATACAACGACCTCTTACGTTCCTAAATTCTTCAGATTGTTTGCTGTTCTCTTTTTAAAATTCTTCAGTAGGTAGGATTTTACTTTTCCCTTTAATTTTTTTTATAGATAAACTTTTAATTTTAGTATAGTTTTAGATTTATAGAAAAGTTGTCAAGATAGTAGAGAAAGTTCTCATATATGCCACATCCATTTTCTCCTATTATTGACATCTTACTTTAATATGGTGCTTCGGTCCCAATTAATGAACCAATATTGATACATTATTATTAACTAAATTTTATGCTTTATTCAGATATTCTTCTGTTTTACCTATTCTTTTTCTGTTCCAGGATCCCACTCAAGATACCATGTTACACTTAGTTGACATGTCTCCTTAGGTTCCTCTTGTCTGTGACAGTTCTCAGACTTTGTTTTTGATGACCTTGACAGTTTTGAAGAGTGCTGGTCAGATCTTTTGCTTGTTTCCTGTATTCTTTGGTACATACTCACATACCCATCATTGCTTTGACATGTGCTCATTGTGTGTGTGTGTATGGTGTGTTTTGAGCGCTTCCTTCCTTTCTAGTGCTATAAGATGTTTCAAACTCATCTTGTATATTTCCTGCCCCAGTCCCCTAGAATCAGACATTTCTCCCGGGATCCCTGATTCCTTTTGTTGGAGAATGATATTAGAAACCATGATTGGGGCACCTGGTGTAACTTATTGCTATTGAACTATTTTTGCTTCTAGGCGCTCTCAGCTGAGAGAACAAGGGGATATTTGTGTGTATACTAACTAGTGTATGTATGCCTATCTATAAATCTTGCTATATGTATCTATATTATGCTAAATATTTAATATAAGGTCACACTGATGTTTCCTATTCTACTCCATTATCGTATGGATTTTTCTAACCTTTTGCCCTTGCTTGTCTGTAACCTCCCATTCTAACAGGAAGAAATCTGACTCCTTTTAGCCATCCACTTACTTAATTCTTCAGTTGTAGTGTATGTGTATAGTTGTTTCACAGTTGTTAACACAAACTCCCAGGGTAAACAATTTTATCAAATAGAATATAGTGCCTATGGCCAGTTTTGGAAGATGGGATTATATATGGAATTTTAGAGGTAAGCATCTTTCTACCCTACCACCTCTACTGAGATTTTATCATACATCTGTAGTACATTCTTTTATTATGATCTTCAATCCATCCTGGGATAGCTTGACCTCCTAAATGTATATAAATTTTTACATTCATGTACAATAAGTTTCACTCTTTGTACTGTAAAGTTCTATGGGTATTGACAAATGTATAATATCATGTAACCACCATTATAGTATCATACCAAATACTTTCACTCCTCTAAAATATCCCCTGTGTTTCACCTATTCAACTGTACATCCTCTCCAGTTCCCTGGCGAGTATTGATCTGTTTGCTGCTCTATAGTTTTGCCTTTTACCAGAATGTCACATGCATGGAATTGTGTAGCATGTAGCCTTCTCACTGGCTTCTTTTGTTTAGCAGTGTGCATTCAAGATTAACCCATGTCTTTGTGTGGCTTTATAGCATATTCCTTCCTCCCCCCCCATAGTATTCCATTGTATGGATGTACTACAGTTTGCTTTTCCATTCATCTATTGAAGAGTAACTTGGTTGCTTCCATTTTTAGTGATTATGAATAAACCAGCTATAAACATTCATTTGCAAATTTTTAATGTAGACTAAGTTTTCAAATCAGTTAGGTAAATACTTAGGAGTGCAGTGGCTGGACTGTGTTTAACTTGGTAAGAAAGTACCAGAGTGTCTTACAAAGGCACTGTACCGTTTGCTTTCCCAACAGCAATGAATGAGACTTTGTTTTGCTCCTCATCCTCTCTAGAAATTAGTATTCTTGGTTTTTTAGATTTTTAGCAATTCTATAGGCCATACAGTTGCCTTTTTCCTTGAAATTTTAATAAATAAAAACAACATCTACTATCTCCTTACAATTTCAACATATACAAACTATAATTAAGAATTTTGTTTTTCTGTTTTGTCATTCTGAATGTTTCCTGATATGACTGAATTTAGAAACTACTTAAAGAATTTATTGGTAAGATAGCAAAATTATCTGTGGTATTACTGAAATAGGTAGATGCTTTCTCTTTGGCTATGTTGACTCAAAGTAAGTCAGCATTTAAGCAGTGAAAAATGAAATGTTTTAGGAATTTTGGTGTAACTTTGAAGTGATATGACCAGTGGGACCCATTGATTGAAGATGTTGAAAATATAAGATGTCCACAAATCGTCTTTGCTAACATCCTTATGCTCTCCTAACCCCCAGCTGGACGTAGTTTAGATTCATTTCAACACTATTAGCAGCCAGTGAGTCAAACTTGCCTAGCTAAAAACCCTATTACTCCATTTATTCTTGTAAGCAGGATTCTCAAGGCTCTTAAAAACTCTACTATTTATGTTTTCTCAGGAGATGGTATCCCTTCCATTTAAAATCTGCAAAATTCCTAAGATGGAAAACAACAAAAACAACAAAATGAGACACTTATCTTTGAGTCAGAGCAGAAGAATGGAAGTGCAGATAGCCCCATGCAAGATCAGGGGCTTGCATGGGGCCACACCATTAGCCTGTGGGGAAGGTGGGGTTTGGAGCAGGAGGCTGTGATGGGACAGTCTGTTGCATTACTTACTGACACCTCAACTGCTTCTATTATAAAAGAGAATGGTTATTTTTGGTTTTTCTTTGAGTTAGAAGAAAGTTTATTTTATCCTTACCATGTGAGAAACATGAGTGTAGACTCATAATCATTTCATATGTTAAACTCATAACTCATTTTGTTGCCATCTCACGGAGCAAATTTATAATGATTTGGCTCATTTGCTTTTTTAAATAACTGGTTTTTTTTGGTCTTTAAACCCTTTGAATCTTTTAGCTCAAATGAAACCTTTCCTTCTCTTCCCACCCTTTTCCTCTGTATTTGATGACTTTTATTAATTAAATTAATCATTTCCTACCTCTGGGTCTAATTTCTTTTTGCCCATTATGTTATTTTTCTGTTTTCATTGTTCTTTGCTGTATAATTCTGCAATAACTTTGACTCAACTGCAAATTTTAATAACATACTGTTTAATTCTTCTGATAGATAATGAAAATTTTAAGTAAGATTAGAATTAAATTTAAGCATCCTAGTTCTATGCTAAATGAGTTGTCATTCTTATTAGCCTTGAGTTTGGATCTTCAGTCAATTCTAAGTGCTTTTGACAGAATTTCTATTGTAATTTATTTAAGTTAATTTGGTGAGTAGAATTTTATGAGTCACAATAAAGATGTTACTCAAATTAAGGCATTTTATATATGGTGAATTCCCATTATTAACTCAGTGTTAGTTCATTTTTCAAAAGCAAAAATATTAATCTCTTTTGTTTTTCAGCAGCCTGTTCAGTTAAAGATTTCTATAGATTATATTTTTCATGTGGAGAACTCTGGACCTCTATGTATTGTGGGTGATATTTATAGGTGTTTTAGAGTTCTCTTTCCCTATTTCTGTTACCTGTAATGGTCTCTATTTAAAGTGAGATCTTCAAATCTAATATGTTTGATCTCAAACTTCCAGTTCTTGCCTATTGTGCTTTTTCTTGTATTTCCACCAAGTCTGGTAATTTTTCAGTGTGAAGAAAAAAGTTGTAGTTTTGGAAATACCAGTCAGAATTTTCCTCTGTGATATCAATGAGTTTTATTTTAGCTTTTGTGGGCAGCTTACACATTGTTATATGCCACGGTTATGGTCTAGAATCAGGTGGAGTAGAGAGATGTTGGGAGGTAGAGAATGGTGGGGGTGTGAAGAATTCAGCTTCACTTCCCACATAGAAAAGGGGAATCAGAGGAACCAGCTGTGGGTCCCCATGGAAGAGATGAATCACTGATGATATGGAACAAGAACCTCGAATGTTGATGACAGGGAAAGAAACCAATGGAGCATATATGGAGTTGGGTGAAGGAGACACCAATGTGATTTTCATAGGCAAGGATGCTAAAGTAATTCCTGATTCATACGTAATGGTCAGGATTGAACATTGTCCAGAGCCAGATAAGGAAAAACCAACTCTGAAAACATCAGTTTTTATTTTGATATTTATAAATTTATGCTTTTATCCTTCCGAGGGAAATATAATTGCTTTATTTATTTGAATCCTAATCCCAGAAGTGATTAGACTCTACATCAGTGGAGTCCACATTCCACAAGTGATTGTACAGTAGGATCATCTAGGGACATTAAAAAATAAAAGAGGCCTGTAGACATTATTCCCAGATATTCTGATTCATTGTATCTAGGGCAGGGCCCAGGACTTGGTATTTTAAAAATACGCTCCACAGATAGTCTGGTGTGCATTCATGACTTTTAACCCCTGAACTGCAAGGCTAATCCTGCTCTTGGGCAAGGATGTTCAAGAAGCTCCAGTTCAGTTCTTAGGACACTTGTTAGGAAATCACATTTACTGCTAGTTGAGATTCTAAAATCTGTGTTTCCCTTTCAGTCTTATTTCTGAAAGTGAGTTGTTGCCTTATATTCTACCCAATTCTTTTCACTTATTCCACTTCTCTTTAGGACTTTAGTTCTGCTTCTGAACCCCAGAGAGGAAGCCCTGCTTCCATTCAGTGCCCTTTTGTCTTCCAGACCTCCCGCTAGATGTTCGGTGCTCCATTCATGCCCATTCTTCCCCTCTCCTCCCCTCTCCTCTCCTCTCCTCTCCTCTCCTCTCCTCTCCTCCCCTCTCCTCCCCTCTCCTCCCCTCCCCTCCCCTCTCCTCTCCTCTCCCTCCTCTCCTCCCCTCTCCTCTCCTCCCCCTCCTCTCCTCTCCTCTCCTCTCCCCTCCCCTCCCCTCCCCTCCCCTCCCCTTTCCTCTCCTCTCCTCCCCCTCCTCTCCTCTCCTCTCCTCTCCCCTCCCCTCCCCTCCCCTCCCCTCTCCTCTCCTC
>CAUYRT010037063.1:0-11686 GCA_963574885.1 Lepilemur ruficaudatus | reverse complement strand
GGGCATAGTGGCGCATGCCTGTAGTCCCAGCTACTCGGGAGGCTGAGGCAGAAGGATTGCTTGAGCCCAGGAGTTTGAGGTTGCTGTGAGCTAGGCTGATGCCACGGCACTCTACAGCCCGGGCAACAGAGTGAGACTCTGGCTCAAAAAAAAAAAAAAAAATACTTTTTATTGCCAAGCTCTGTGTTGTAATAGGTGAGAGAGAGATGGAGGAGGGACCAATAATAATGCAAGGAAACCAATAAGGATATTTTAAAGGAGACCAGTATGGGGAGAAGAATTTAGCAATCTCCTGAGGAGGGCTGTGGATGGGGCATACTCCAGGATGCTGCATTTCTGTTTGCCTACAGTATTCATTTCCTATTGCTGATATATCAAATTACCATAACCTTGGTGCTTAAAAACAAATACATTGTCTTACAGTTCTGGAGTCTGAAACCTTTAGTGGAATTTAATGGGGCTAAAATCAAGGTGTTGGGAGGGCTGCATTCCTTCTGGAGGCTCCAGGGAAGAACCCATTTCCTTGATTTCTCCAGCTCCTAGAGGTCACCCGCATTCTTTGGCTCACGGCCCTTTCCTCCATCTCCAGAGTGCATCACTGCAACCTTTGCTTCTGTCATTACATCTCCCTTTTCTGACTGTGGCCCTCCTCCCTCGCTTTTATGAAGACCCTTGTGATTACCCAGATAATCGAGGATAAACTCCCCAACTAAAGAAAGATCCTTAAATTAATCATATCTGCAAAGTCCCTTTTGCCATGTAAGATAATGTATTCATGGGCCTCAGGGATTAGGGCATTGACTTTGGGAGGAACCGTTATTCAGCCTACCACAGCTACAAATGGTTGTCCTGTAATTAGTTGAACTAGAAGGGAAAGTCCAATGGAAATTACTAAAGCAGGTTGCAATTCTCAGCATTTAAAAACTTTTAGTAAAAAGAAATTGGGAGTGTTAGCATTGATAAACCAGCTGAATAATGTTCTTGTATAAAATGAAGTGTACAATATGTGTGGTGGAGCCAGTTGGAGCTGATGATGATTGCTCTGAATAATGAACAACTCCAGGCCTAAGATATATGACTTTTATTCTGCTAATGTTTGGAAGCTTAAAAGCAGAGCATAAATTATGTTCATGATTCACTCCTTTATGTGAGATGTGAAAGGGGCAATAAAACATTACTGTTGTTAAGTATAGGAATTGAATTCTTTTTCTACCCCTTATAGCAAAAATGATATCCTTTCTTATCTGGAGAAATGAAACAGTAACTTCCTTGTAGGATGGTTTGGAGCTTCCATGGAGGTGAAGGTAGGGTGGTATGTCAGAGCACTTTGTAATGTGTACCTTAATTAGACCACATATTCACCAGTGTTTGGTACCACTTGTGTTAGTGTGTTTTGTGTTGCTTTAACAATACCTGAGATTGGAAAATTTGTCAACAATAGTTTATTTGGTTCATGGTTCTGGAAGCTAGGAAGCCCAAGAGCACAACGCTGGCATCTGGTGAGGGCCTTCATGCTGCGTCATCCCGTGGTGGAAGGTAGAAGGGCAAGAGAGCAAGAGGGGACAGAACTTGCTTTTATAACAAATCCACTCTCATGGCAACTGATGCACTCCTGAGATAACAGCATTAATCCACTCACTGAGGGCAATTTTCATGACCCAGTCACCTCTTATTAGGCCCCACCTCCCAACATTGCTGCTTTGGGGATGAAGTTTCTAGCACATAAACTTTGGGAAACACATTCAAACCGTACACTACTCCTTCCAGAATCATAACTGCCCTTTTCCATCTCCCTTGATGTCAGAAGAAGCCAAATAACTTGCATTAGCCAACAAAATGTGATTGAAGACTCTCCAGCTATAACTCCCCTGCAGTGGCGATTATAGGAGCAACCGTTGACATAAAGTGTCACCAGCACAAAATGCCTGATGTCCTGAGCCTATACATGGAGGACAATCACACAGAAAAGCAGCCCAGACTCAAAGCAGAATGTATATGAAAAAGAAATAGATCTTTGTTTAAAGCCACTAAAATTCTGGCAGTTTTGATCCTGTAAAATTAAACAATCTAGCTACATATTTTTATAAAGGTAAGCCTTTAAAGGTGGGAAAGGTGTCATGGGGGTGATTTTGATGCTAAATTGCTTCAGAGCTTAAAGGCTTTCAGGCTAAGTATGTGTAGTAGCAGTAATAATAATAATATTGGTGCTTACACCACCTTAATCACTTTAGACTCATGTACTATGTCTGTAGTGTTCTAAAGTGGCGAGAACCATGTGAAACACATAGTGGTCAGGTAATATATATTTGATGAATTAATTTTTGGTTTTTTAGGAAGATATTTTGGCGTTAACTTAAAACTAAAGTTTTAGTTGTACCTGACAGAAGTTGATGGTGAGTGAGCAGATAACTCTAGATTCAGGCGTTAAGAGGCCAGTCTTCCATTTACTATTTATTCATCAAGTACATCACATGTGCAAAGCATTACAAACTAAGGGGGTATCACAAATGCACAGAACAAAAGAGTGCAAATGCTAGCTTGCAGGTACAAAGACAAAACAGCTGAGTGTGTTTATTTGGCTGGGCGCGGTGGCTCATGCCTATAATCCTAGCACTCTGGGAGGCCGAGGCGGGCGGATCACTCAAGGTCAGGAGTTCAAAACTAGCCTGAGCAAGAGGAAGACCCCCGAGTCTACTAAAAATAGAAAGAAATTAATTGGTCAACTAAAAATATATAGAAAATATTAGCTGGGCATGGTGGCGCATGCCTGTAGTCCCAGCTATTTGGGAGGTTAAGGCAGAAGAATTGCTTGAGCCCAGGAGTTTGAGGTTGCTGTGAGCTAGGCTGATGCCACGGCACTCTAGCCCAGGCAACAGGGTGAGACTTTGTCTCAAAAAAAAAAAAAAAAAAAAAACAGCTGGACTGCTGCCGAGGTGCATACAGGAGGACAGGTCATCTGCCACATGTGCAAGGTATGCTTTTGAGGTACAGGGAGTGCCACTCCAGGAGACAAGCCCCGGGAATAGGTACTCACATTTAATTTTCCCAAAATATGCTGAGAGGGCTGCTTCTGATACAGCAGGCAAGCTCGGGACCTTTTCTTTGCCACTGTAATTATAATTTCACTACCACTATTCTGACTCCCTTTGCCTAGGAAAATTACATATGAACAGACACAACTTGTACCAAAGTTGTGGTACCATTCTCTCTCTCTCTCTCAATCAATGGTGTGTCAACTAAATGGTATTATAAAAGCACACATTGTAGCATAGCAAATTTTATTCATACACTCATATTTTCCTCACTTGACTATCCAATCCTTGAATGCAAACCCTCCTAGGATATAACCCGACATGCCCCATACCCCTGTCCCTATCACACTATTTGATCACTGCTTCCTGACTAAACTCTTGCCCGAATGGTCAAGTAACAGCATGATGCCAGTCTACTCACACCTGGTTTGAACACTTAAACTTGTTCTAATCAGGCCTCAGGGTCAGGCAGCTGAATGAACCAACCACAAAGGGCAGGGGAGCTGAAACAAGGAAAGCAGCCACCATTCAATAAACAAACACCAAAAACTGAATGTATAGAGCATTCTCTCTGTGGACCTACAGGGTGCCTGTCCTTGAGGATTAAACAATCTAGTGGGACATCAGATCGATACAGAACTAACATTATAAAGCAAAACGTGGATGAAGTGAGCACTGTGCAACCTGGTGGTGAATAGCACTTACTACTTTTGGAGCCCACAAAGATGCTGGTGCAAGCTCCATTTTGCTGGTTCTGTAACACAGCTGGGACCATCCTAGTATGCCAAACCAGGCAGGACCCTTTCCCCTGCCCGTACTACATCTTGGAAGTAATCCTGGCACACAATTATATTAAAAAAATTTCATTAGCCTAAAATAATCCAAAGACATTAGGTCAGGAAACAGACATTTGGCAAGCCCCTTCCCCAGGTTGCCAAATTTCTGATCTTCAGAGTGCCCTTCACTTCACTTATGAGATACAGGCCTGGAGTTGAATTCCTAATTTTTAGCTTTTCTGGGTCCAGCAGACCATCACATTGTCAAGGACACACCACCAATTGAGTGCTGTCCTCTTTTGCTTTTATTGGAACCCAGGGGTTCCAGAACATCTGTGGGCTTCAAGGAGAGAAAATGAAGACTTCTTAGCCAGTGATCATCTTCAGTCTCCTGCACTGACTTGCCCCCAACCTACCCATATCCTTCACCACCCACAAAAGGGGGTGATCACTTGCTATTTTTCCTGGAGGACTTCACAGTTTACCAATCCACAGACCTTTATTTCCCGTTCAACCCACTCCGATAAAACACCTGCATTGCAGTAGCCAACAGCTGATGATCTGATACAATTAGATATTTAACAATTATGTGCTTAGTTCAAGTGGAACGCACTGGGCTTGTTTAAAGTCCTGCTGCAGCTATGGGAACACTGAGAAGTGATTGAGCTCTGGGGAGCTCCCAGAGGAGGCAGTGTTTTAGACATGGTCTGGAGGATGGAGTTTGTCTTGGTAGGTGTCCAGGCTGATGGAAGAGCCTGAGCAGAGGCATGTTCAGGGAACACTGAGACATTGAATGGAAACACAGATTGTGTGAGGATTACTAGAAAAGTCATAGGGCTGCCCACATGTTTAGCCAGGGGCAGGGGACCTGTTAGATAAATGTATGGAGACATGGCAGACACAAATAAAATCGATCTGTGCTAAAATCCCGTAAGTCATGCACTTTCATCATACCAGTTACTTCAGCGTTTTTCTCATACATTCACCATGAAACCCAGTATTATCCTTGGTAGTGGGAACATCTTCATTTATTCATTCAACAAATATCTATCGATCATTTACAATACAAGCTCTGTACATAGTTAACAAGACAGTCCTTGCCTTGAAGTTGTTTATCCACTGGAGCGATGCAGGGAGTCACACGAAAGAGGCTTTTTCAGTGGAGGGGATGGCAGTTATGATGGAGGAAGCACAGGGGCCCACAGGCCACTGAGGAGGCAGATAACTGAGTGAGTCCTGAAGGAATAAAGAGACATTAGTGAGAAAAGCAAAAGGACAATGAAGGGAAAGACAGTCAAGAGAAGAAGAATCTGAATAGAAGCCCCAAGGTGGTCGGGCATGGGGGTTCAATGCATATAATCCTAGCGCTCTGAGAGGCTGAGGTGGGAGGATTGCTTGAGGTCAGGGATTCAAGACCAACTTTAGCAAGAGACCCCATCTCTACTAAAAAATAGAAAAATTAACCGGTGTGGTGGCGCATGCCTATAGACCCAGCTACTGGGGAGGCTGAGGCAGGAGGATCACTTGAGCCCAGGAATTTGAGGTTGCTGTGAGCTAGGCTGATGCCACGGCACTCTATCCCAGCTGACAGAGCAAGATTCTGCCTCAAAAGAAAAAAAAAAAAAACCCAAGGTGAGAGAGGGCTTGATATGTTCAAAGGAAACAAGTCACCTGTAGGGTAGGCAGTGAGGAGGAGGTAGAAATGGTGAGAACAAAGATGCATCCAAACTGTGCGGCCTCCCAAACCATCCCAGGGAGTTGGGACTATATCCCTGGGCAGTGAAAGCCACCAAAACATTTTAAGCCAGGCAGCCACAGTCTTGTTTAAGAAAGCTCACTCTTGGCCAGGCATGGTGGCTCATACCTGTAATCCTAGCACTCTGGGAGGCTGAGGCAGGAAGATTGCTCGAGCTCAGGAGTTCGAGACCAACCTGAGCAGGAGCAAGACCCTGTCTGTACAAAAAATAGAAAAATTACCCAGGCGTGGTGATGCACATCTATAGTACCAGCTACTCAGAAGGCTGAGGCAGGAGGATCCCTTGAGCCTAGGAGTTTGAGGTTGCTGTGAGCTACAGTAACATCACTATACTGTAGGCCAGGAGACAGAACAAGACCCTGTCTTGGGGGAAAAAAAAGAAGAAAGTTCACTCTGCAGGGAGGAGGATGGCTCTGAGGCAGATAGGGCCTCAGCGTGGGCTTGCACCATTCATCATGTGACTGTCCCTGCCCGGTACACCCTTCTGCCTGTAGAAATCCTCCTAATCCGCCAAGATTCAGCTCCTGTGCCACCTCCTCTGTGTCTCCCAGTCAATCACAGTCAGTGCTCCCTCCGGAGCACTTACACCATCCAGTTGCATACACCTCTGTTTGCCTTAGTGAGTCCAGCACTGCAACACATCCTAGAGCACTGAAAAAATGACAACACCCTTTGTAAATTATAAAGTGTTATACAAATGTTTGCATTGTGATGACAGTAGCAATGAGGTTGTTTTCCTTCTCAGCTAGGCTGAACGATCTCTGAGAGCAGTGATTGTATACTAAATCTTTCAAGTCCATATGTCTCAGCTTGGGTAAATCCTCCTTTCAAATGCTCTTGCATGCTGAAAGGGCACTGATTCATAAATTACAAAGGATCTTGAAGCCTGACAGACCTGCGTTGGAGTCCCAGCTCACCCCAGCATAAGGACAGGGAAGATCATCGCTACGTGCAGGGGAGGGGAAAGCCATCCCCAGAAGCCAGTGCAAAGGGCAGGCCCTATCCAGGTATAACATCCTATGGTGTTCTTGCAAATGAATTACATCAGCAGGTCAGGCAATTCAATGTGTAAAGGTTTCATGATCTTGCCTCTGTCCTTTGGCTGAACCCTAGAATTTACTCCAGAGGAAATGCAGTTCTGGGGAGCAGTGAGCAATTCAGAGAGCGCAGGGAAAAGATAAAGTGCTAGAGGCATGTTCTGCCTCCTGGGGAGGGAGACACCCGCTCTGAGTTCTCCGCTCCCCTATTATCAGGCATAAGTTTCACTCCCAAACAAGAGAGGAAAGAGAGCTTGAAATCCTGCTTCAACCCCCTACTCTTTCTGCCTGTCTGCAGTGGAAAGACCGGGTTCCCGTGGAGACAGTCCCAGGGAAGGTCACCTTCCTCCTTCTTCATGGGACTGTCAGACAAGCCAGAGGGGGAAGAGGAGGAGGCAGGTACCACATCCACTGGCCACACAGAGGAGGGGCAGCAGGCAAGCCAGAGACTGAGGAAGAGGGGAAAGAGAGGGACAGCAACAAGGGCCCTGTGGGAGCAGGAGTTTCAGCTTAGTGGCCTGAAATATCTAGACATTCCGGGGAATCAAGAAACCCATATCCACTTCCTCTCCTGATTTTTCTTCCTGAGCTTTTCTCCCAAAACTTAAGCTTGCACATAAAAATTTAGCTCAATTCAACAAAGGTTTATTGACCATCCCACTGTGCTAGGCCCTGAGAGGATATTTCCAGATTAAACAAAATGCCACTCTTCCAGGAAGGAGACAGGAGGAGTAGACAAAGCACGGCGGGAGCAACGAAGGAGGGGCCCTGATGCAGGACAGGGGAGGTCTGCACAGAAGAGCTGATGCTGGGGCTGGGCCCGCAGGGAGAAGAATGTCCATTTGTTTTGTAAAAATCAAGAACAGACTTGGAAAGGAGATTAAGTGAATAAAGACCCAGAGACATGGAGATCCCTTGGGGACAAGGGACAGAGTAGTGCAGGGCGGCTCTGGTGGGCAGTAGGGCAGGAAACATGGATATGGCGGGACTCGGACGGAAGGTGCTCTGGTTGCCACGCCAAGTTCATCAGACGTCAGGCGAAAGGTAGGGGGAGCCAGTGAAGGCTTTTGTGCAAAGAAGTGACAGGCTCGTCGATGTTTTCTTTCAACCAACTTTACTGAGGACTGCTGTTCATAACGATGAAAACACCTGGTCTCTCTTGTCGGGTTCTCGGGGTGTAAATGGTGAGATCCAGGCTTTCAGAAGGACGTTAGGGCGGTGATGCAGGGATCAGAGTGGAATTTGAGGAACTGTGACAAGGAGACGACTTAGGAGGCAGCCCATCACGAAGCCTAAACCAGAGGAGTGGCGATGGAAACAGAAGGAAGACACGGTGAGGCAGGAGATACCAAGTTCGCCGAGACAAGGATACGCAGCGGCCTGCAGGGTGGATGTGTGGGGATTGCAAGGAGAGGCTGTTCTAGGAAACAGGAGGCACACAGCAGCAATTCCTCACCCTCTTTGGAGGAAAGTGGAAGGATCAATTCCATTCTCTCTCCTACTTTCCCAGTGAAGTGATTTGAAAGAAATAACAAATTGAGCAACCCTAGTCAATATTGATCCCCGTCCCAGGGAAGACCATCAGTCATTTTACCAACCTATCCTATCAGCTCCAAATCTGCAAGGCACATGAGCACACACAAACGTGCACATGCACACATGTGATGCAAATATGCTTGAAGGGCTGCTTGTTTTCTCTTACTGACCGCTCTTAAATTGTTGTTGTCCAGGGGCGGTCATTCTGTATCCCACAAAGTATATGACCAGCTCAGGATTTACCAACACTATGGTATGTCACTCTGTATCCAAGATAAATTTACACTGAGTTTGTCACGTTTACCCAGTGAAGGATGAAGAAAAGAGGGCAAATCAGGAAAACTCTAAAATAGTCTTTAATTTTTTTTTCAAACTTGGTATTCAGTAGTTTAAAAAAATGTCTGGACACTATTTTTTTTTAATTTCAGAATATTAAAGTGGTACAAACTCTTTGGTTACATATATTGCCTTTGCACTGCCAGAATCAGAGCTACACGATGAATGTTACTTCCATATGTGCACACAAGTGTTGATCAGTTATTACCAATTTAATTAAGAAAGTGAAAAACAACCCACAGAACGGGAGAAATATTTGCAAATTATATATCTAATAGAAATCAAGTATCAGGAATACATAAAGAACTCTTATAACTCAATAATACAAAGACAAATAATCCAATTTTAAAATGGGCAAAGGACTTGAAAAGACATTTCTCCAAAAAAGTCATACGAATAGACAATAAGCACATGAAAAGATGTTAAACATCATTAGTTATGAGTAAAATACAAATCAAAAACACAATGAAATGCCACTTCACATCCACTACAATGGCTACCATCAAAAACATGGGCAATAGCAAGCATTGGCAAGAATGTAGAAAGATGGGAACCCTCGCACATTGCTGGTGGGAATGTAAAATATTGCAGCCACTTTTGGAAAACAGTTTGGGTGTTCATTAAAAAGGCAGAGAGTTACCATATGACCCAGGAATTCCACTTCTAGGTATATACCAGAAGAATCGAAAACATATGTTCACACAAAAACTTGTACATAAGTCTTCATAGCAGCATATTAATGATAGACAAAAAGTGGAAGCCACCCAAATGTTCATCAACTGATGAATGGATAAATGAAACAGACATCCATACAATGGAATATTATTCAGCCACAAAAAGTGATGAAGTACTGATACATGCTACAATGTGAATGAACCTTGAAAACATTATGTTAAATGAAGAAAAGGAAACACAAAAGGCCACATATTATATGAAATGTCAAAAGTAGGTAAGTCCATAGAAACAGAAATTAGAGTATTGGCTGCCAGGGCTTAGGGGAAGTAGGTGAAATGGGGAGTCACTGTTAAGGGGTACAGCTTTCTTTGGGGGATGATAAAACTATTCTGGAACTAGGTAGTGGTGATGGTTGCAGAACCCTGTGAGGATACTTAAAATCACTGAATGGTACACTTTAAAAGAGCAAATTTTATGGTATGTGGATTACATCTCAGTTTTTAAAAATCTGATGAGTTCTTGGTCAGTAATCTAGGTGTTCTTTTGAGGGTAATCTTTCTTGCTGCCTTTAATACACACTATGATGTACCTGGGAATGTAGTTCTTCTAATTAGAAGAAGAACCTGCTCAGAATTCATTGGTCTTTCTGAATTTCAGGATTAGAGTCTTTCATCAATTCTGAAATTATTATCTTTTCAAAAATTGCCTCTTCTCCATTCTCTCTCTTTTTCTCCTTTTGGGACTCCAATTAGACTCATGACAGATCTTTTCATTCTCTTTCCCATACCTATTAACCCCTTTTTCATATTTTCCATCTCTTTGTCTCTCTCTGCATAATGCTGGTTGATTTCCAGTATGATTTTATTTTTCAATTCTGTTTTCAGCTATAACTAATCAGCTATTAAATCATCAATTAAGTGTCTACTTTAATTTATTATTACATTCCAGGTAATGGGAATTCAATGTGCATGAGGTCATATTATGTTTATGAGTGCACAAGTAGGTATTTCACCCCTCTGGAAGTATCTAAGCTCAAGGTAGTCAGTGTTCCCATTTATCCTCTGTTGAGAAACAGTGTGAATGTTTTCTTGTTCGTGCATGAGCAAAAATTCCTGGCAAAGTATGAGTGAATGGCAAACAAACCTTGGAAATTAAAGATAGTTTATAACCCCAGAGAGATGTGGAGATTTATCTCTCCTGGGGCTATTATTTGTTTACTTTCAGAGGGTTGTAAACACCTAGGGACTTCCCCCTTCTCTTCCCATAGAGGATTTGTTTACATTGGAGAGCAAAGGTCTCTCTCAGTCTTTGCAGAGGGGCGGGTGGCAGCTGTGAAACAGCTCCTATGTTAACTCTGAGGTTCATAATTTCTGGGGTCCCCTCTTGGAGGACAGACTCCCTCTGCACACGCAAGGTGAACATCTGCCCTCGTCACATCACCACAAGGGGGTACAGGGAGCGTGGGGAACCAGTAATGTTATTGCTGCAAGTAAATAATTGGTCTGATCTCTGATCAGAAACCTTGTGTTTGCTATCAAGATAAAATAAGCATAGAGAGATATTAAAACATCATGCCCTGAGTGAGCAGGGAGTGAGGAACTGGCTTATGCTTTGGTCATCCTTACAGGAAAGCTGTAGCACTTTGAGGTTTCAGCTTTGTACAGGGGCTCCCCTATTAAACTCCCCACTTCAGGCTTTTTCTCCTTTCCCCCCTTACCCTTCCAGGCTGTGAGAGGGAAGCTCAAGATGACCACAGTTTGGTGTGTGCCCTCAGGGTAAAAACCACATACAAGAAATGTTCAAGTTTTGAGTTCTTTCTATCACTTTGGTTTTTGTTAATTAGTCTGGGTATTTTTTACTAGCAACTTTATTGCTGTATAACTGAAGTACTATAAACCAGACATATTTGATCAATTTTGGCAATACACACTCATGAAACCATCCCTATAATCAAGATAGTGAATATTCCATCGCTCCAAAAGTTTCCCCTGCCCCATAGTAATACATTTCTCCATCGATCCCCAGCCTCAGGTGACACTGACCTACTTCCTACCACTGTAGTTTTGTTTGCAGTTTCCAGAATTTTATATAAATGAAATCATACAGTATATACTCTGTTTTGCCTGGCTTCTTTTACTCAGCACAGTGGTTAATCCATACTGTTGCATATATTAATAGCTTGTTCCTCTTGATTCACTTAGATTTTGGACTATTAAGTTTTTTTTTTTTTTTGAGACAGAGTCTCACTCTGTTGCCCGGGCTGTAGAGTGCCATGGCATCAGCCTAGCTCACAGAAACCTCAAACGCCTGGGCTCAAGAAATCCTTCTGCCTCAGCCTCCGGAGTAGCTGGGACTAGAGGCATGCGCCACCATGCCCGGCTAATTTTTTTTTTTTTACATATATTTTTAGTTGTCCAATTAATTTCTTTCTATTTATAGTAGAGACGGGGTCTCGCTCTTGCTCAGGCTGGTCTTGAACGCCTGACCTTGAGCTATCCACCCGCCTCGGCCTCCCAGAGTGCTAGGATTACAGGCGTG
>CAUYRT010037061.1:0-32898 GCA_963574885.1 Lepilemur ruficaudatus | reverse complement strand
CTTTTAAACTTTCAAAGTACAAATAACATCTCCTCTTTGAAGTGTTGATTCTCTCTCTCTTTCTTTCTTTCTTTCTTTCTTTGAACAAATGCTTACTGAGTCCCTACTATATTTTCTGAAGAACAAGAACTTTATCTAGCTCCTCTTGTTATCTTTGCAAAGGAGAGTGCCCGTAAACCTCTTTGCTTCGTTGTAAAGGCTCAATACATACCCAGGGGAATTGAGAGAATCTGATTAAGCACTACTTTTTTCTTTTGCCTGGTAGACTTGGTTGAAATATGAAAGGTCAAAGGCAAAGAACCACTACCAGAAATTTACTTCCATAGCAGATTTTCCCTACCACTTCCGCTACTCAGAACTACAATGGGAGCCTGAGCTTCATGGTGTCATGTATGTACATGCTATAGATGCTGCTTTGGCTCTCTTTTGGACTTCTGGGAGTACCCACTTATATCCTCTCTGCTCTATTACTGCCAGTAACTTTCTTGCCTGTTTACTCTCTGGTAATAAGTTCCTTAAACTTCTCCTTTAATGTGCAATGAAAGTGATTTTTCCTAAATTAACTCTTTTTTTTTTTTTTTTGAGACAGAGTCTCACTCTGTTGCCTGGGCTAGAGTGCCATTGCATCAGCCTAGCTCACAGCAACCTTGAACTCCTGGACTCGAGCAATCCGCCTGCCTAAGCCTCCTGAGTAGCCGGTACTATAGGCACACACCACCATGTCTGGCTAATTTTTTCTATTTTTAATAGAGAGGGGAGTCTTGCTCTTGCTCAGGGCTCAGGCTGGTCTTGAATTCCTGCGCTCAAGAGGTTCTCCTGTCTCAGCCTCCCAGAGTGCTAGGATTACATGTGTAAGTCACCATGCCCAACCACTAAATTAAATCTTAACACAGCTTTAACATTTCAGTGTCTAAATAGTAGCCTGCCCAACAGAGTACAAGTTTCTTATTTTGAATTATAGACTGTTTGTGACTTATATTTGTCTAGATATCCAGAATGCTGTAGTCTGGATGTTTGTCCCCTCCAAACATCATGTTGAAATTTTATCCTCAACGTTGGAGGTGGGGCCTAGTGGGAGGTATTTGGGTCATGGAGTCAAATCCTAAATGAATAGATTAATGCCCTCCCTGGTGAAAGGTGTGAGTGGGTTCTCATTCTATTAGTTCCTTTGAGAGTTGGCTGTTACAAAGAGTCTGGCACTCCCTCTTCTTTCTCTTGCTTCCTCCCTCACCATGTGATCTTTGCACATGCTGGCTCTCCTTCACCTTCCACCATAAGCAGGAGTAGCCTGAGGCTCTCACCAGATGCCCAGTCTTTCACCCAGTAGAACTGTGAGCCAAATAAGCCTTTTATTCTTTATAAATTACCCAGTCTCTGGTATTCCTGTATAGCAACACAAATATGGACTAAAACACAGACTCACCTTAAGTTCTCACCAACTTTGATCCCCAGTTTACTCCTGTGTCTCTGTGTTTTCTCCTCCTCCTCCTGTTCTTTGCCTGTTAGATGCCTGTTCAGCAATTTTAAAACAACAAACAAAAAATATGATCAAGTATGCCCTTTTCTGAGAAATCATCCCAGACCATCCGAGAAAAAAATTGACCATTTTTTCCTTCATACTACCATATTAAATAAAATCTAAAAAACACTATTTTTCCTCTATATCTTATCATTTCTGAAATCAGGACGCTTTTACCATTACTGGTATCTTATGATCATTGGTAGCCAGGCAGAAGTTATGACATGGTTGTTGTTTCATGCATATACTCCAAGTTGGTTATTATTCATGGAAACACAACTGAACAACCGTAAACACTCATTGTCAACAAATTTTAAGGAAGCCGTTTGAAGGATTCTAAGTCTGTCTTAATTGTTTGAAAGTCTTTTGTTGACAACATCTCCATAAAGCCTAGAAAAAATTGTCATCAAAACTTGCAGATACTTGCAGAAAGAGTATCAGCAACTTCAAAGAAAATTCCAGAGACATGAGTGAAGCACTCTTAGAAGAAGTGCTGTTATCACCAATTTTTTTGAGGAGACAGAAGACTATCCTGTATGGAAAGACATAGACATGAAAAACTCTGACTCAAAAGTGATATTAAAAAGATAAACTGTAAATATGAAGAAGTTTTAGGAACACATTAACCAATTTATTTCACTTACATATTCCTTTTAATGTAAATACAACATGATAAAAATCTACAACTAAATAAACTTAACAAGTTCTTTCAATAAGTATAAAATAAAGATTCTAAGTAATAATAGAGCATTGTGTTATAGTTTAAGTGGCAGTAGTTTTTCTTTCTTAATGATACATAAAATAATGGCACTATTTTATAATCCACAGTATCTTAGACTTGATGAAATACAGCATTCCTCATATTCCACCATTGCACCTTTCCTTTAGTATGTTATTTATTTATTTAACATCTATTAGCTGTAAGCTCCTTAAAAGCCAGGTGATGTCATATATCTATAGATAGAGATAGATATATTAGATATATTATCTCCCTGCACAAAGTGCAGTGTCTGTATGTAGAAGATTTTTATAAATAGTTCTTAAAATTAACTGAACAAAATTTGTAAAGCAGATCAGGATCTGGCAAAGCCAGCATTAAAAAAGATCAAATGGGTCAGGAGCAGACCTAGATCAAATGTGCTCCAGATACAAAACCTTGGCTAACCCCTCCCATTCAGTCTTGTTGAGACTAGCATGGAGGATCTATTGTCTTCACACTCAGAATACCTGACTCTATGACTGTTCCTGGGGAGGGTCCAGTTGTGACCCTGACAGAAGTGCAAATAGGAGAGGAGCTACAATCTAGGAATCTAGCATGAGTGCTGTGTGGCCATGTGGCAGTGATGGGTGGTCCACACCCAGAGTAGTATGGGACTAATGGGGAATAAGGGTTGTCCTGAGAGGGGCTGAAGTTCTGAGAGAGGCTGAACTCATATATGTGGTCTCCAATTTTTTTTTTCTTATTTGCCTTCCTCCTCATTTTTAAATTGACTCCAAAATTTTTCATCGTAAGTGTAAATAATTGGAAAAGATTCAACTTCTGGTATTTTATAAATATTGACATTTAAATATAAAACTGCTACATCATTCTTTTAAAAGTATCCTATGGATCCAAATACCATAATTATTTAATATTAACTGACATCCATTTTAAAAATCTATGATTAAACTTTTCTTTGAATTTGGAAAATTTACGACTTTCCTTTGTCTCCTTGAATTTGAGTTTTTAATTTCAGGAAAGTACCGTATACTAAAAGGATTCTGTCAAGACTTATCAAAGGACAATTCATTGTGCCTTTTTTTTTTAGATTTAGAGGCATCTTGTTTACCCAAACCCAATATACATTCAGAAAGGATAGGGAAAATAAAACACTGATAAATGTGTTACACTTTTACCAGTATAATATGCTTGATAAAATACTTTCATTTTATCATGTGGCTTAAACTGTTTTTCACATAAAGCTTAGAGGAGGAAATTTAGCTCAATTTAGGTCAACAGAGAGCCTACTTAGAAAGCATAGACACTTTGTCAAACTAGTGAATCAAATGTCTAATTTCAATTTTGGAAAAATTTTTAAAACTTATTTTGAAATAATTACAGATTCCCAGAAGATTGCAAAAACAGTAGAGCAAGGTCTCACACTTTATTCAGTTTCCCCCAGTGGTTACACCTTGCACATCAAAACCAGCAAATTGACATTGGCACAATGTGTATGTATAATTCCATGCATTTTATCATATGTATATATTCATGTAACCACCATCACAATCAAGATACAGGATTGTTCTAGCACCACAAAGATCTTTCTCAAGCTACCCCCCCCACCACTGTCCCTAACAAATCTGGCTTAAGTCTATCAATTTATTTTTTGTTTTCTGCTTATTCCTGTTTTTTGTTTCCTTTTCTCATTTTCTCTCTCTCTCTCTTTCTTTTTTTTTTTTTTTTTTGGCCTCCCTGTGGGTTACTGAAACATATTTTAGAATTCCTTTTTTATCTGTAGTCCTTTTGAGTGTATATCTCTGTGTAGTTTTTTTTTTTTTTTTTAAGTCATTACTCTAGGATCACGTAACTTATCACAGTCTCCTGGTATTGGCATTTTACCAGTTTGAGTCAAGCATAGAAATCTTACTTCCCTTTAAACCCCTTCACCCTTCCCCCTTTATTATATGACCATCTTAAATATTTCTTCTATGAATTCTGAGAATTCCATCAGAGAACGTTATAATTTTGGCTCCAACCATCAAACATAATTTGAAAAACTTAGAGGAGCAGAAAAGTCTATTGTATTTATTCATATTTTTATTCTTCCCATTGTTCTTTCTTCTTAATTCCTTCTTTTCTCATTTCCTCTCTGTTGAAACTACTTTAGCTATTCTTTTAGGGTGGGACTGCTGGTCATGGCAGCAGTTTTCCTTCTTCTGAGAATGTCTTAATTCCCCTTTCATTTCTGAAAGATATTTTTGCTAGACATAACATTCTGAGTTCTTTAAGCACTTGAAAAATGTTTTTACCATTTCTTTTTGGCATTCATGTTTTCTGATAAGAAATCTACTATTATTAGAATTTTTTTTCCTTTAGAGGGAGGATGTTGTTTCTTTCTCACGGGTGTCAACATTTTTTCTATCTTTAGTTTTCAGAAGTTTGGTTATGATGTATCTTGGCATGAGTGTCTTTGAGTTTATCCCATTTTGGATTTGCTCAGCTTTTTGTGTCTGTAGGTTTGTATTGTTTTCCAGATTTAGAAACAGTGCTGTGTCATTAGCTCACAGCAACCTCAAACTCCTAGGCTCAAGCAATCCTTCTGCTTCAGCCTCCTGAGAACCTGGGAATACAGGTGTGCACTACTACACTCAGCTAAATTTTTCTTTTAATAGAGACAGGGTCTCATTCTTGCTCAGGCTGGTCTTAAACTCTTGACCTCAAGTGATCCTCCTGCTTCAACCTCCCAGGGTGCTAGTATTACAGGCGTGAGCCACTGTGCCTGGTTGATTTCTTTGAACACTTTTTTAACACGGCTCTCTTTCTTCTCTTGTCTTAGGACCCTGATGACATAAAAGTCAGATTTTTTTTGTTATGGTCTCAGATTCTTAAGACTGTGTTTATTTTCTTCAGTCTATTTTTCTGTCTTTTGTTCAGAGTAAGTACTTTCTACTGCTCTTTCTTCCAGCTGACTCTTCCCTCTGTCCCCTCCCCCTCATTCTGCTGTTGAGTCCACCCACTGAGTTTATTATTTCAGCTATTGTATTGTTTAGTTCTAAAATTTCCATTTGGTTCCTTTTTTAAAATATATCTTCTATTTCTTTGCTGAAACCTTCTTTTTTTTTTTCATTTGTTTAAATCATGTTCATAGTTGCTCATTGAAACATTTTTTTATCATGGCTACTTTAGAATCTTTGTGCCATTTCTGTGGTAGAAACTGTGGATTATCTTAACTCATTCAAGTTAAGGGTTTCGGTATGATTAGTGATTTTTTTTATTGTATTCTGGATATTTTGGGTACATTGTTATGAGACTCTAGGTTTTATTTAAATCTTTTGTTTTTAGCAGATCTTTTCTGACATCATGCTGGTGGAGAAAGGTGGGCACCACCCAGCTGATGGCAGGTGGGGGTAGGAGACGGCCAAGTTCCATTAACATTCCACCTCATTACTGCTGGGCAGGGCTGGGAGTTTAGGCTCCCCATGTGGCCTCCACTGACACCATGGGACGCAGAGGGAGCTCTAGTTGCCACTGGGTGGTGATGAAAGTTCTGGCTCCCCACTTGACCTCTCAGACACCATCCTAGCAGTAGGGAGGCACACCTTGTTATAGCCTGATGAGACGGAAGTCTAAGTTCCCTACTTGGCCTTTGCTGGTGGGAGTGTGTCTTAGTTTTCTCCATAGTATATGGCCAGAGTAGGGCAGTAATTTTTTCTTTTTTACTGGGCAGCCCTTTCCTGGTCTCTCGGCTACAGAGAACAGTCTATTTGGGAGGACTTTTGTCCTGCACCTGCTGGTGTTCGTTGGATTGCTAGCTTCTCCAGCACCCAGGCTAGGGTTTGTATACAAGGCAAACAGAAAAGCCAGGGAGCTCTACTATGTTGTTTCTTGGGTCCCAAGGTCTTTGACTCTCTGCCTTTCAGAGGCTTCTTGCATGACTACTCTTATCTCGGAACTGGAAATCTCTCTGACTTAATAATAAATGTGTCAATAAGTGTGTTTTAAGATATACAATAGAAACTCTGAAGAAAGAAATTATAGAATGCATCTTACAAAAATGATTACCAAAACAATTAAATCAAGATTAAAATGCTTTAAATCTGTAACTAATTTATCCCTTCTATACTAAGATATAAAAATAGAATAATTCAATACGTAGCTTCCCATTATTTAATTTATAACAATGTAATATAATATGTGAGTAAAGTTATAAGTTACCAAAAAGCTAGGAATTACAATAAAAGTCATGGCAATCCTTAGGTAAGTGTGTGTGCATGTATATAGGCATATGTCGCATGGGTGTTTTAGGTATAATTAAATAATATTCAGTTATAAGTGTAGGAATAGGAAGTAATGCCATTACTTTAGTTTGAAACTGTGATCAAAATTCCTACATATGAAACAAAAAAGAAAGGTGTATAAACTTCTAAAAATGAATCAGTCTGGCAGCTAACATAAATTTTATAGTTTATTAATAAGAGGTGGAAATATTAAACTTTTCATAAGATGAAGATTAGAATAAATGTTGTAAGCTATGACTAGATAAAATAGTTTTAACTACTTTGTTTTAATAACAGACATTAAATCCTAAAAGAAATCATACAGAGGCTTATCTGTGAGTTTTATCTAATCTGTCTTAAAAAATTTAGAGTACGAGAAAACATTCCACTTGCATTGAGAAGATCTGCATCACTAAGCCATACTGTTTGGCTGATGGAAGGTGCTTTTCTTTGGATGATGGAAGCTGCTTTTTCCCCAGCTAATAACATGTCTTAGGGCTGAGCATTGAGAATAGCTGAAAAAGAAGTGCTTACATTTAAATACGTAAAAAGAACCATTTTTAGTGTTCAATATTTCCCACAGATGCTCTTTTTACCTTGCTCTCAACAGATTCTTCCTCATAAATAATGAATTCCTTGATAATAAGGGAAGAGGTAAAGTCATTAAACAAAAATTATCATTATTCCCACTTCACTTCATTTTTATTTTTATTACCCTTAACCCCACTTTATTGTATATCTGAATTTAGAACACCCAAACAGGGACCCAAATTTCTCATTTTTAATGCTCAGCTTCATCCTTATTGGGCAAGAGTACATAAAAGAGAAGGAACAACAGGAAGCCCTAAGAACTTATACTGTCTTGAGCAGTCATGAAAGAAAGAGCCTCCACCTTTTTAAGCTGTTTTGGCACCCTGACAATTTTTACAGTCGGGTGGACGATAGAGTAATGGCTCATTTTTGGTAAAGTGAAAAAAGGGCGATTGATGAACTCAGGCAAATCCTATTTAGGAAAAAAGGGGAGAGATGGAGGTTGGGTATCCAGAAATTGATGCTCTGAAAACTACAGAAATCTTCATACTCCTTGGAAAGTCTTTCTATATTCCCAGGGCTGTCATAGCCCAGTTTGATTATCACTGCACTGGTCATTATTGTAGCACATGGACCTTGGGGGCATGAGAGGGAACAATTGAACATCTAGGAGCATTGAGATGATACGTGCACAGTGATAACACCAACACACAAGTTGTGAGTGATAGCAGGATACTTGCTGAATTTGAAAACTTAGAGTTGCCTTTCTTTCATGTTGGTTAGAATAACATATATTCCCTTTCCATGCACTCTTGCCAATTTCTGAGATTGTGACTCTCTTTATTAAAGTTACATGGGGGTAATCACCCATCTACAGAGGTTTAAAAATTAGCTAGAAGGATACCAGGGTCACTAACCAGATTAATTAAATCAAACAATGAAGCTCGCTCACAGCTCAAAATACTGCACTTCTTTCTCTTTCTACTACTTCAACTTTTGTTGATCACATTGGCATTTGTGAAGAAAGGAGACAAAAGAACTTGCAGGTTGCTTGTCCAGCAGTTAGAAACTCTATAGGATTTTTGCAACTGGAATTAAGACCTATTGGTTAGGGTTCATTAAAACTGTAAAAAGTCTCAGACTGGAAGCTGATGATGCAGCATCCTTGAGTAGCGAAGACTGAGTTGATACCATCATTGTTTCGGAAAAGCCAGAGTAGAAATAATTTCATATGTCAGAATCCGCTGGCATTTTGTCAGCCACCCAGATCTCCCAATCCCTGCTTGTTAGCTCAAACCAGACCCGGTGTGTTTAGTTTGCAAATTGACATTTCTGTCCACCCTGGATGAAGCCCTCTGAAACAGGAAGTAAGATGGAAAACTCGATGCTTTTGTTTAAAACATGCCTATATTTACGATTTTGTTAGGCTCTTTGTTAAAAATTCTTTAACTATAATTTATGCCAGAAGAGCAAGACAACAGAAATTGTGCCTCTTTTCAGATGTTATGGCTGAGTGAATTAATTCTAATCAGTAAATCTGTACATTTGAATTTTATTTTCTGGATCTTAGTAAGTCCAAAGCAGGGATGAGCTTGGGATGGAGGGTTTATAGAGATACTTTTTAATGAACTTAATGTTAAGCACCAAGAAGGTTTATAATAATTTTAATTGATAATGGGGAAGCAAAAGAGCAGAAGATAAGTTTCTCAGTGTTCAGAGACCTTGAATTTATTGTTTCCTTTGCGAAGTCTATTAGTCAGCCCTGACAAGAAGCCTGCAATTTCAGGTGTTTGCAGTTGCCTGACACTTCAGAGCTACTCTCTGTGGGCTCTTTATCCAGCCTGGCTGCTGGAGGCTGTGGCTGTTTTATATTTATTATTTGACTAAAGACTCGACAATTTTATTAAGGAGAGGTTTTCCTCATTTTGCAGCTGGGAGGTTCAGAGAGGGAAGTGCTTTGCCCATGGGCCACAGTTGTAGTCACTGTTAAAGTTGGGATTGACCCAGATCTGCTCAGCTCTGCAGGACACACCCTCTCCACTCCATTATTCTCACCCCAGCCGTGGAAGCAAAGGGGCAGAGCAAACAGCAGATAAATGTTCTCAGGGGCTGCTAGCTGACGGTTTGTGTCAAACAGGACGAGAGCAGGCACATCTCCTCCCTGAAGATTCCCCAACTTGCCACTGAGCAGCAAGCCTCATCTGGTCCCTGGAGTCTTGGCTTGTAGAAGAGCATTGAACTCAGGGAGCTAGCGATGTTCTTCATGTATTCAACAAATATTTGAGCTCCAGATGTGTTGCTAGGTACTGAGAAAACAGTAAACAAGGCACTTACAAATGTCACAGTCTAATGGGGGCCACAGATAAACATGATGTGGTAAGTGTTATGATCTGCAAAACCATTTCAGAGGGATATCAGAGAAGGTTTTCTTGAGGGAGTCAAGTTGAGGCTGAGCTCTAAAGGTTGGGTAGGAGGCATAGAGCTAGCTCTGTGAAGAATATCGCTAGCTCCCTGAGTGACTCGGAAGCTAGATGACTTTGGGTCTCAGTTGCTGTTAATGAAAAATGAAGAGATTTCCTAAATGATCTCTAAGATTATTTCAGATATGGTATTCTGTGATATTAGCTGCAAACTATACATCCTACTGGAAGATATTTGACTCCCTTGATGTCAATTCCGGGAACTGTTTCATGTTTATTTCTGCAGGAGAGGAAGGGGCTGTCTTATTCTCATTATTTCTCAGGCCCCAAAGTGCATGCTCACTATATATCTGCTGAATGGATAGATCTTTCATCTGCAATAACCAGTGTACAAAGACAACAAAATCTACTCATCAGCATGATCATATGGCCTTTTAAAGTCAGAAGTCTACATGTGGCTCTGAGACAAAGGCAAAATGTTTCATAGCTGCCTTCATTTAAAGTTATTTAGTTAGAGTGTGTGGAAAAAGGCTTAGTTCCCCATTGAAATGTAAAAATGTAGGCCTCTAGTGACTTTCAATATTTCATTGACATCTCACAGCTTAGGATATCTGAGATCCCTGGAAGTGGATTTTTCCAGCGTCCCCTTGACAGGAAGTGGCAGAGCTGGAACTAGGCCCCAGCCTTCTGACTCTAAGTCCAATGCATTTTCAATCTCCTATGTTGTTTCCAATAAGTCAATGATCTTTGCTCACCAGGACCAATGTCCTGAAAATCCAAATCATTGATCATACACAAGAATGGTTTCCTACAAACCCATCCCCAATACTTGAAACAACAATAGTAGACACACATGCTGTTCCTTAACAGTTACAAAGATGATGTCACGAGGGCAGCATGCTCACTTGGACTCACGGTCCATACAATACCTTCATTTAAGACTACTGAAATTCCCACTGGGATCCAGGAATTTCCTGCCTCTCCTTACGTTTTTCAAGAGGAACACTAAACTACCGTGTTCTATCAATCAGTACATATGTGTATTTTCTCTCTAGACGGTCAATTTCCTCAAGGCAGTGACAGTGAGCATCCGTTTTTGAAAATCCATCCCTATCACAATGACTGTCACACCGGGACACCCACCCATCGATGCTGAATAAATGAAAGGGCCCCGTAACCGAAATGACTTGTCTAGATTGAGTTAGCAACGACAGAAGTTAAATAAACATTTTATTATTGAAACAAAATAAAACCTTACCTCCACTAGTGACAGGCCACCCAGAAATGCCAGTTTACCTCACTCTTAGGGCCCCCCTCCAGGCTTGCTGGATTTGCCTCTACGAGACTGCAGCTTCATTTGCTGCAGTTCTGTGGATCCAATCTTTCCTGCTCCATCAGTTGTCAAGCTGCTTCCCTTTTAATGCAGCATAACAAACTATTTCAATAATGCATTCGTTGTACAATGAAGTCCTCTTCAATCTAGTTCTGATGGTCGTTTGGAAGCACGACGTGCTTATATTCTTCAAATTTTACTGTGGAAGAAAAACTAAATCTGAATATTTCCCTATCATGCTGATAAATTTCCATCACGGACCCTCATGTGAATAGTACAATTTAGCCAATGGCCTCTTATAGATAATAGACCAATATATCAGAATTAAACAGAGCTGAGTCCATGCATCTTTTAAAATCATCAAATACAAAGTCCTCCTGGTCACATAAATATAAATGAAAGCTTGATTGTATCACAGTCTGCAGGCGCGCGGTGCTTGTGATGATAGCCAGCATGCCAGCACAAGCTATTGATTATTAAAGACAGATATGAATTTTTCCAGCAGTCTCTGGAGTTTGTACTCTTTAGTGTTCTCTTGTTGGCCACATTTTGTACAATCCGTATTGTTTCTTCTTCTCCCTTACAGGAGGGAGGGCTCTTAAGAGGCCAGGACTGTGCTTTGGATATCAACCCGAGGTCTAGTGTGAGAAAAATGTGTTCTTCCCTCACGTGACCATGTGATGGCGCTGTGTACTCAGCACAATAAGACCTCCCTGGCCCTTCGTGGGAGGGTGCTGGGCAGCTGGAGGGGGAGTCCACACCCCTGCACTAATTCTGACCCAAGCTAGACTGCAGATGGCTTTTCTTTGGGTTTTTCTAAGAAATTCCCTAAGTTTTTCAGAATTCGTTGTCATTTCTTCTCCAACCCAACACTAACTTTATAGGAGAGACAATCCTTGAGTGGAATAGGAAAAACTGGGGAGTCACAGAGTGTATGACAGATGACATTGGCAGAAAGGATGGCGTAGAATGTTTTCATCCCTGTAGTCTCAGGAAGGAACACATTCTGGGTAATAGTGGCTCCAGAATTTCTATATGCTAAGTTGAACCATGTGAACTTGATGACAATTGTTCTTGATGTGTAAAAAGGATTATGTAATATAATTCAACCTACTAGAAAGACTTAGGTCAGAGGTGGGGACTTAAGAGACTAGTAATTGGGTTTGTATGCCCTGCCCCCCAAATCACATGGTTTTACTTACTTTCTAAATTGTATTATTTTTTATATGGATTACTTGAGGGAAGTGCTAACTGAGATTATTGAGGGCAGGGTGGAGCTGAAACCCTCTTTGTAGCTACCCCTTGACTTATTCTGGGTCTTATTCTGAGCTTAATAAAGAAAGATCCATTGAATGAATGGCCCTGATAGAATTATCAAAAATTAACACCAATTCACGCTACTTTTACACACAGTCTTTCCCCTTCCTTTTTCTTTTTGTTTCTTCCTATCTTTTATTTGCCAGTGACCTGAAGAAGATGGAAAGAGAGAATTCACCAGGAATTAGAAAATGCCCCCCAAATAATATACCCACTGTAAATAGAGTCAACATTCAGTGAAGCAGAATCAGGCATATGAATCATAAGCTGTGATTTTACTAGTATAAGCACTTACAGGAGCAACTTTTCAATATAAAAGAATATATTTTGAGAATCAAAGAAAACATACTTTAGGCACTCGATGGCAGAGTGTGTCTGTTCCATGTAGTGCAAGAATCCTGTCCAAATAGACTGGATGTGCATGGCCCTGATAGGATTTTCTTACCACTCGCTAGACTTTCTCCAGCCTCTTTATTTCTGGGGCTTAGCTTGTATGTGTGTGTGTGTGTGTGTGTGTGTGCGAGAACATGTGTGCATGTCAGTTAGACTACAGGGAAGTTTATTGGTTTAAAAACCTGTTTGTGAGTTTCCTTTCTTCATCCCACTTCCCAAATATTTTTGCTTCCAACCTTCAACCTTGCATATCAACGCAAGCCCTGGTCACTTAGTGGAAGGAAAAGGTGTTCTCCTCTCGTACCACTATGTGCTGGTGCTGTGTCTGCAGCACAAGACCACCCAAGGCCCTCAGTGGGGTGGTCCTGGGATGTCAAAGCTTTCTATTCTGCAATTTAAATCCTCTGCAAAATGTAAGTGCCCCTAATGAGGGTGGCACATTGCCCTTTTTATTAGCCTCTGCTTTTTATTAGCCTCTGTTTTTAATTTCTTTTTCTTTTTTTTTTTTTTAAGAGACGGGGTCTTGCTCTTTTTCAGGCTGGCCTCAAACTCCTGAGCTCAAGCAATCCTCCTGCCTCAGACTCCCAGAGTGCTAGGATTACAGGCGTGAGCCACCGTGCCCGGCCGCCATCTGTTTTTAATTTCCTAAATGTTTTTCAAGCTGTGTCTACTCTCACTGCCTTATTTCAGTCTCTCATCACTTTGTCTTAGACTTCTGTAGTCACCTTCTAATAGTGTTTCTACATCCAGAAGGGCCAGGATGACCTCTAACATTAGAAGCTGACCAGTTACTCCGCTGTTCAAAATCCTTTCTCCACAGAGTCAGGTCATCTTTACAAGCAAGAAACCCTGCCTCAGCACCCATGCGAGGACCCATCTCTTATATTCCCCTTCACACCTGTAATTGCCACGGACACACCTCCTCCACTGGCTCAGGCTGTCTCTTCTGCCCAAAATGACTTTCTGCAAATCAGGCCCATACAGTATTTTTACCTAGTCACACCAGTGGAGAATTGTGCTTATATTCATTCACTCATTTATTCAATCTTTCTTTCTCTGCTGTATTGTAATGGATAAAGGTTAAACTACAGGTGGCATTGACCTTACATCTACTTCAGGATGAATGTTAAATTTCACCAATGGGACTTTGCACAGTGGGCAGAAGGGGAGGAAGAGGGTACGTTGACTTGGATTTTTTGTCCAATATTATTCCTTAGGGATGAGTTCTTAACTTGCGGTCCATAGATTCTGTGTATCAATCTGTTTCATCCTAGGGAGGAAGCCTGTAGCTTTATTTAGATTCTCAAAATGGTTCAAGAGTCCCCCAGAAAGAACCACTACCCTAGAGAAAAGTGTGTGTGTGTGTATGTTTCAACCACACCTTTTTAATTCTCAGAAAATTTCCTTCCATTTTAGACCATTTCTAATCATATGCTATTTGCGATAAATTGCTTCTCTTTTGTACATTCCCATTTATGACTCAAAAAATCTTCACTGAAATTTTAAGCCATTTTTAATTTTTTCAATGAAACTGTGTTATTAGTAAAAACAGATGTTTGACAGTCCATAGAAAACATTTATACCTGGGCTTCAAAGTTTTTGAAAGATGTCAGATTACAAAAATGATTACTTTTATCATAGATCCATTACTAAAGATTAAAGTCATGAAACAAAATTGTCAACACAAGTTAAAAAAGGCTAAAACAAAAATACCAACAGTAATAGATATAACAAAATATCCAACAGGGTCAAAATATACACTTAAATCTGTTCTTGAAAATATATATGGAAATCTAACACAACAAAGCAAATATAGAAGTATGCAGACAGATTAAAAGCCTATCAAATGCTTGGTTAAAATGTAACTATTTAATCAGACTATGGATGTGAAAGAAGATTTTTATTTCGAAAGATCTTAGATAGAGACCAAAACTGAGAAAATTTGTAAAGATTGTATGGAGGGATTTGCAAACACTTCCCCTGATACCTCAATACATAAATCTTTGCAGTGAAAGATCAAAGCATGAACTCTTAAAATAAAAACAAATGAGAAAGATTGATGCTTTTTAATAGTAGGATGAATAATTTAATGTCATATTCTCAAGCTTCTTTTTTTTTCTGCATGTGCCAAGTTTTCTATGACAATAGTATGCCTGAAGGGAACTGGGAAAAAGGTTGCTCTGGGAAATTTAGGTAGGGATTGGGCTTTCTTCCATTTGGATAAAGAAATAGACGGTTGAAGCTACAAAAATGATGGGGAGAGTATAAGGTGAAGGAGAAGAAAGAAATAGGACGAAAGAGAGGTAGGAGAAAAGAGAGAGGGAGAGTAAAGAAAGAACAACAGAAAAAAAAAGGTGTAATGGGGGGAGAGAGAGAGAGAATTAGAGACTGCTGTAACTTGGGCCTCACAGACCCTGCTGGTGGGCTGGAATGCCTTGCTTTTGGTTGCTGTGTGATTCTGAGGAATCTTGAGAGTCATGGCCTTGGACCCCCTAAACTGTCTGGGAAAGGGTGAAGAGAAAACTGCATGAAGACAAGATCCCCATGGCTACCTGGTTGAGAAATGAAAGATGATTGCCTTTTCATAAGGTCTGAGCTGAAGTCAGAGTTCATGGAGCAAAGAATTTATTTCAAAGCAAAAGACATGAGCAGATGCACTCACGCCATGGGATTCACTGGGTCCTACGGTGTACCCCCACCATCCAGAAGCAGCTGACCTAATAGTGGTGGAATTGTCCAATTGAAGACGCAGTTACAATTCTGGTTGGGGAACAGCTCCTTGTGCAGCCTGCGTGCTGTTCTACAAGATGCAGGTTTGATTTGAGCCAGTGACCAATATCTGGTTCTGTTTCCTGCACAGCCAGAACACAGCGGTCCTGAAACCAAGGGGTGGACGTGGGAGTGGCACATCTCACTATTACAACTCAGCTTGTGCTGCTATAACAAAGTGCCAAAAACTGGTGGCTTATCAACAAATGCAATTTATTTCTACAGTTATGGGGGCTGGAATTCTGAGATTATGACACTAGCATCATTGGGTTCTGGCGAGGGTCCTCTTCCAGGTTATAGATAGCTAACTTTTTTTAAATCTTCACATGGAGAGAAAAGCTCAAGCTAGTTTTATAACCAAATTACTCCAACAGCCCTTGTTTTCTCTCCTTCTGTCTTTGGAATCTGCTGGTTTAATGGTGTTAATAACCAAGAGAGACATGTTTCTCTCACGAAATGCAACAATATTGGAAGACGAGATCGTTACTTGCAATCTAGCGTTCTTCTTGCTTCTGGAAAACAGGCAAAAAAAGTAAAGATTTTATGTTAACTGAGGTGATTGATCCTTATAATCAGTGGGAAACAGGGTTGCTGTTGTCCCGTGGAGACAGGGAGAATTCTACATGAAACCCAGGGAATTCTCTATGATGTTGTCTAGTTTCTCCTTATCCAATGATAAAAATAAGAAAACTACAGCAACCTTGCACAGGCAAGATTATCAATGACTTATATATTTTGGGAATAAAATTTGGGTTGTCCCACCAGGTAAAGAGCTCTGACCGTCTGAGGTGCTAGCTGATGACAATGGGAATATGGAATAGGTAGAAGGAAAGGAAATGAAAGATACTATAACCTTGTGACTAGTTCAGAGATAAGTACTGTTGTACTTGCCTATACATTCCTCCTTACTGTTTCACGCATATATTCATACATTTTGACTTTTCTTCCTCTCTTGTTATCTTTCATATTTTATTTAGAGTGAGTAAAGTTTACCCAAGAATCCATAGCTTGCTGACGGTCCATACAGAATTGTGAAAGATGCAGAGGAGGGCTAGACTTTACTCACAGATCTTGGATTGAACCTGGAGGCAGCAACAGTTGACACTTTGTCTCCCTTTTGGCAGATGGCTCCTGTAAGACTGTGGTCCCCAACCCCTGGGCTGCAGACCAGTACTGGTCAGTGGCCTGTTAGGAATCAGGCTATACGGCAGGAGGTGAGTGGCGGGGCAGGCAAATGAAGCTTCATCTGTATTTACAGCCACTCCCCATTGCTGGCATCACTGCATAAGCTCTGCCTCCTCTCAGATCAGTGGCAGCATTAGATTCTTATAGGAGCATGAACCCTACTGTAAAGTGTACATGTGAGGGATCTAGGTTGCACACTCCTTATGAGAATCTAATGCCTGACGATCTGAGGTGGAGCTGAGGCAGTGATGCTGGGGAGTGGCTGCAAATACAGATTATCATTAGCAGAGAGGTTTGACTGCACAATAAATGTAATGTGCTTTAATTATCCTGAAACTATCTCCTCCCTATCCCCTGCCCAGTCTATGCAAGAGTTGTCTTCCATGAAACCAGTCCCTTGTGCCACAAAGGTTGGGGATTGCCACTATAAGGGATATGCTAGGTGGCAGTATTTTGTGTTCCATAGTTGCTCAATCTGTTGCTGCTTAATTTTAGATATGAAAAAAGTAGGTATATGTTAGTGTTTGGCAGCCAAATCCTCTTGTGGACATTTGTCCCCTTAATCATAAAAAGCCCCTCTTGATCATACCAGAGCATAAGCTAATGAGGTGACTCTGGAAGGGCCCCTAGATAGTGTCGGGATGGGGGCTGGTTGCTAGAGGAACGAACCATGAGTTAAGAGGGTTGGAACTTTCAGCCCCACTCTAACTTCATAGGAGACTGAGTTCATCACCAAAGGCCAATAATTTAATCAATCATGCCTACTTAATGAAACCTCCATTAAAACTCTAAACAACAGGGTGAGGAGAGCTTCTGGTTTGGTGAGCACATCCATGTTGGGGTGCTCACTTCACACTCCAGGGGGATAGAAGCTCATGCACTTGGGATCCTGCTAGACCTCACCCTATATACTTCTTCATTTGGCTGATCATTTGTATGCTTTACAATATCCTTTATAATAAACTGGTAAATGTTTATTATGAACTGGTAAATGTTTCCCTGAGCCATTATAGCAAATCATTGAAACTAAAGAGGGGGTGTGGGAACCCCTGATTTGTAGCCAAGTCAGATAGAAGTATGGCTAACCTGGGGACCAGTTACTTGTGATTGGCATCTTAACGTAGGGGGCAGTCTTGTGGGACTGAGCTCTTAACCTACGGATCTCACTAACGCTAGGTAGTTAATATCAGAATCAAATTAAATTGTAGGATATCATTTGGTATCCACAGAGAACCGGAGAATTTCTTGATGTGGAAAACACACACGTTTGGTGTCAGTAGTGTCAGTAGAGAAACAGTTTTTTCCTTTAGTTCTATCATGTAATTCTTTTAACTACCCAGAAGAGATGGGAGGATAACCTGTCAGGTATGTGAATATGTTACAACTGCTTTGGAAGTTCATTGTTGTCAGTGTATCAATATTCACTGAGCATATTTGCTTATCCCCAGTTGGCTTGCTGCTGTGATGGATGATGGTGGCTACTTGCCATCACTGGACAATTAATTCTTAGAGGACATCAGGAATTTGGTCAGAGATCTCTTCTAAGCATTTCCTGTCATATATGACTGGAGTCTTTTCCACTCCAAAGGAAAGAGGGATTCTGGAAAGAGGGATTCTGGAATTCGGGAGTCTTCCTTCATGCTCGTAACACATTCCCTTGGCTTTGTGAGCCTGAGTTCACAGATCCTCCTGTCAAGACTCCCAGGGACTTTGTTGGTGAAGCTGCTGAGTTCCAGGTCTTTGCTTTGTCTGGCTTTTTGCTCCCTGGTTGGCTAATGCTTTCTCTTAAACTACCTCACAATCCTTCTCACTACTTCTCCTCTTCCCTCCGAGAAAGGAAGTTTCTAGAAAAATGTTCTTCACCTCTACTTCTTAGATCTACTAGCTTTTGTGTCTGGAAGCAAGTTTCCTGATATTTCTGAAATAATGCCATACTTAACTTCATTGTTTCTGGTTAAAAGCCTTTTCCTAGGCTAAATAATTGCTCTTATTCAGAGTGTTTGCAACTTTCGAATAATTGCAGTTTTTTTTTTTTTAGTCTTGAAATTGTAAATATTTATCCCCATTAACCTTTTTATTTGCATCAACCTTGGTGAGTTTCAGGTCAGTTTTGTTCTCTATTCTCAGATTTTTCCAAGTTGAATACAGGGCTCCAAATTAGACATGCTGTTCCAAGTCCAGTCCCATAGTTAGGAGGAAGGGACAATTTATTCTTTCCACGAAGCAGTGTCTGGTCTCCTTTTTTGGGGGGCAGGGGAAGGAAAAGGCAGATTTTAGGTAACATCACAAAATATGCATGTTCTGTATCACTTTCAGATGTTTCCTATCGTTCCCACTTTTCCCCTTCTCTGTATTTTTTACCAAGAGTTTATTTATTACTATGCTGTCTTTACCAGTATTAGCAACAGCTCTTAATTTAGCATCATCTGCAAACTTCATTTAAGTACCATTTGCTGTCTCTGCAAGATCATTAATAAAGACGTCAACCATAGCATCTTGGAAAGTTGCTACAAACACTTCTTCATCTTCAGGAAAAAAAACAAAGATGTAGAGAAAGTTTTCGCTGGTACTAAAATATCCTCTCCTCGTTCGCTTGGTTTTCAAGGCCCTCCTAAGTGTTTGCTGAGAGGCAGTCCACCTCCTGAACACAGACTTGGCTACATGCTGCTTCTTGTCATGTTCTCACTGTGTTAAAATGAGTTTTCTTAAATTAAAAAAGAAATATTGCTGGCTTGTGTTAAATCAACGGGAAAAATGTCAAATATTTATGTAAATTTGAAATGTTGGTGTTTGGGAAGTCAGTTAGGCAGAAAACTGAAGAATAAGAGTTTATTCTCAAAAAATTGATTTTGAGAGAATTTTATTTTCTCCGGTGACAGAGGTAGGTAGGAAGCTGCCGGAAGGAAGGAAGGAAGGAAGGAAGGAAGGAAGGAAGGAAGGAAGGAAGGAAGGAAGGAAAGAGCTCATCTATCCTGTGATTGGGTGAAATTTACTTTTTTCCTTCTTTCTTCCTATCTGTTCTGCTCAGGGTTCCCTGCACTATTCCATACCCATCCAGTGGCCTAGGTTTGGGTAATAAACAAATGCCTTCCAAACTTTACGACAGTTTCTTCTAGATCATTTTAAACCATAAGCAAACTCTGTAGCTACAGCAGTTAAATAAATAATCTTTTCCTCTTTCATGTTTTCCTGTGGCCATTCTCTTTTCTTTTTTATCCTAGAGAAACTCATATATGGAGATATCACTGAGGTGGAGGATGTCTGACCTTTTCAACTCTCTAAAATCTGACCAATAACTAGGAACCAAGAAGAAAGGAAAAATCCCTGAGACTTCCAAATAGATAGCCCACATATTGAAGTACACTGGTTCTTATTTGATACGCAATTCTAGCAATTTGGTGGCAGGATAATTTTCAGAGGTGATTATGTGTGGTTTCGTTGCTGTGTTTCCCCTTCCTCTTTCATTTGAAGTAGGTGGAAAATTTGCAGGGTGGATAGCTGAACCTATTTGAGGGCTAAAGCATTTTCTGTCATTTGTAATGTTACTCTGGATTTTAGTCTTTCACAATACTTCTCTGAACATTGCTGAGGGAAAGAAGAAAGGTTTACATAAAACTGGGAAGATCAAAAATAGTCCAGAGGCCCTTCCTGCACGGGTCCAGGGATCTGTTCCCTGACTACATTAGGGTGGGGGTGGGAATTGATGGTAGAAAGATGTAGGGGTAAGATGTGTGTTATGCATCTGCATAACAAATATTCCTGTGCTCTCTGCACTATACAGAAAGAGCAGAGTTGGGCACTTGAAGGAACCACGCCCCTAATGTGCATTGACAACTGATAACCACAGGGCTCAGTAGAAGACCTTCATGCATCCTTAGAAGAGAAGAGTCCAGTAATGCCCAAGATTTAATTTCTTGTCAGCCAGATGGCATGGAGC
Source organism: Lepilemur ruficaudatus (assembly GCA_963574885.1). Classification (NCBI taxonomy): domain Eukaryota; kingdom Metazoa; phylum Chordata; class Mammalia; order Primates; family Lepilemuridae; genus Lepilemur; species Lepilemur ruficaudatus. Next base: position 12,514 of record CAUYRT010037061.1, on the reverse strand, counting down.
TTAGAGTCAAATTTAAAAGATTTAAGATAGTGAAGGAATACAATTGCTTTTTCCCCTCTACATTTGTGGCTTGAGATTTATTCTCGCTGTATTTGACTCTCTAGTTGCTCAATTAACAGTAAAGTAAAGAGCTGACTGGTTTACTGACTACCACAGTGAGTTTCCACTACTGATATGAGGGGAAAAAACACACTTAGATATTTTTGGAACAGTTGATAAAGGATCCCTGAGGATCCATTGTGTTCTAGCAAATGTAGAAGAGATTATTGTCCCCAAGTATCCTTTCTCTCCTTTTTCCTTTAAGTCATAGCACACACCACCTCCCACTATATTTCCTAGCTCCCTTATAGCTAGGTGTGACTATGTGACCACACTTTGGCTGATGGGTTAGGAACAGAAGTGATGTGAGCAACTTTTGCTACACATCCTTAAAAATAAAGGTGCTTGAATCTGTTGCTCTCTTTCCCGTTTCCTGTAGGCTAGAGCAGGGACATGGCACCAACTCAGCTTTGATCATCCAGGAAAGAAAAAATAACCCAGAGGAATGCTGGGTACCAAGATAAAAGAAACCTGTTTCCCTGAATGACCTTGTGAAGTGGAACTACTCAACAAGCCCAGACCAGCCAGGTGATTACATGAGCGAGAAATAAGCCTCTGTTTTATTTAAGACATTGCATTTTTTTGTTTCTTTGTTACAGCAGCTTAGCATTTGCCTTAACATATAAAGCAGATACCAGCCTTGCTTGTTGTAATAAATCTTCATCAAGATGTAAATATTAATGCTAATATCCTCTGTCTAAGAAGTGCAGATTGATTCTAAAAATTTCAAAAGAAATATTTGATGTTTAACTTTCAGGCAATACCATATACATAAACGTACAGCTTGGTGCTTGAATTTTACATTTAACATAAAACATTCTTTGAATGGTGTGACATCTGGATATACATAATTTATTAATAAATCTCATGTTGTTAGGTATTTAAATCACTTCTAGGTTTTCATTTTATTTGTAGTACTGACATGAATATTTTGGTACATAAATCTTGGTCTTCATTTTTTACATTTTCCTAAGAATGGCATCTTAACAAGAGAGTACATATCACCTCACCTCTTTTTGCTAACCCTGGACCACTCAATACCCATCTGCACACTGCTCCAATACCAAAACTTCTTCTCACATACTCCAAAAAGAAAATAATTTAAAACCAAGCTTTATCTACATTTTCCTCTACAGTCAAATTTATCCTCTCTAATATGGACTTCAGGGTACTCCTCAATTAGCCCACAATTTACCTTTTACAGCCATATCTTTTATTACACCTGTATATGAACACTGCTCCAGTTCAAAGACTCTGTTCTACTCCTTAAACACACCTTAATGTTTCCTACCTCCGTGCCCTTTTACCTTTTACCATGTAGTCAAACTATACCTATTCTCAGATACCTCTTAACACTCACTTTCTCTGTGAAGACTTCCCAGAGCTTACAGTCTGCTTGGGTATCTGATACCATGGAACTATTGGAGCACTCCTGTTTTTACTGCATACTTGGTAACACAACACATATCTCATTAGCACCTTAAAATAGATCTGAATGAAATACCCTTGTGTTTTGAACTTTTATACACATACCGGTCTTAGTCCATATGGGCTACTATAACAAGGTACCATAGACAGTGTGGGTGGCTTATAAACAAAAGAAATTTATTTCTCACAGTTCTGAAGGCTGAAAGTCTGAGATTAGGGTGCCAGCATGCTGAGTTCTGGTGAAGGCCCTCTTCTTAGTTATAGACTGCTGACTTCTTCTATTTATTTTTTTTTAAGAAACTTAATTATGCTTATTAATCATCTTTCCTTTACAATGGTAATACAGACTATTCCAAGAGATTTTGCCTTAATCCCTAGCCAAAATAACATATTGAACATCACACTGACCCAGCAAATTATACTAAGTAGATAGTTTCCCAAAATGAATTAGTGCAAGTTTCAATACTAAAAAATATTTTTTAGCATATCAAGGTAAAAATCAGTTTAATGTTATTCATGGAAGTTATTCTTCTCTCTATGTATGAAACCATTTATCAGAATGAGAATCACCAGAAAAATACTTTGCCTGCAACTTTCGATCCTCTCTTTGAGTATGATACCCATGCAGGCTACTTCTAGTATGCCATCTTCCCTTCCCCCAAACCGTGTCCAGACTGATGACTTCTTATTGTATCTTCACGTGGGAGACAGAGAGAGAGAGAGCGAGAGAGAGAGAGAGAGAGAGAGAGAGAGAGAGAGTAAGAGAAAGAGAGAGAGAGAGAGAATGAGAGAGGGAGAGGGAGCTCTCTCTGGGTCCCTTTTATAAGGGCACTAATCCCATTCATGAGGGTTCCACCCTCATGACCTAATCACGTCCTGATACCACAGCCCCATAGGGGCAGCTCTAGACTCCATGTGGTCACAGACCACCTGCCAAACTGATTAATAACAGATGAACTTCTGGGCCAAGGGCGAATACTGCACTGACTGTAACGGTGAGGAGGATGCTGCCTGACAGAGATGAGAGACTCATGCTGGTAGCACAAATTGGTGGACCATAGAGTTAAGTACAAGTCAGGCTGTATTGGTCCGTGTTCAAATATGTAAGCAGAGGAAACCAGGCAAGACAGAAAGGAATTCGGAGCAAAGAATCCAAGAAAGGTTAAGATTAGAGAACTCATCCTGAGCAGGAAAGATTTAAGTGCCTTCCTCAATTCCTAACACCATTCCACTTTCTGATTCTAGTTTACATGAGGTTCAGCCATTTCTTCTTTTTCTTTCTTTGAGGTAACATTGTATTAGGTCATTAAATCTGAAATGTCTGATTGCAAATTAAATGTTTATTATATCTCAAACAAGAAGCAGTACAGTTAATCAAAGTATACGCCTAAACTATCCATATAGTTTTGCCATCTTGATGGTAGCTTGTTTATGCCAGTAGCAAAGAAGCATGGAGAGTGTGTGGCAATGAAATTGTGAAAGGCGTTTTCCACAGCTTGTTGAGAATTGAATATTTTTCCTTGCAAGAAGTGGTCCAAAGCCTGGAAGAAGTGGTAGTCAGTTGGTACAGGGTCTGGTGAATATGGTGGAAGACAGAGAGTTTCCAAGTTTAGTTTCTGTAGCTTGAACAGCACTGTTTGTGCGACAAGTGGTTGGGCATTGTCTTGCAAGAGGATTGGCCTGTCTCTATTGACAAATCTCAAGTATCCTCATTATTTTGTTCAATTGGTTGCAGTAGACATCCACTGTAATCTGCAATTAACTGATTGGGTTTCATGAGGCTGTAGTGGATAATGCCAGGACTGGACTACCAAACAGACACCATAAGCTTTTTTTGGTAAATATTCGGTTTTGGACTGTTTTAGGCACTTCATCTTTATCCAACCATTGTGTCAATTGCTTGAGATTATCAAAAAGAATCTATTTTTCATCACATGTCATAATACGGGGTAGAAATGGTTCCACTTTGATGTTGTGACAGACAAGAAAGGCAAGCTTTGAGACAATTTCTCTTCTGATTTCTGCCTCATTTAATTCATGTGGTACCCATCTACCCAGCTTCTTTATCTTGATGATTTGTTTCAAATGGTCCAATATCGTTGGAATAATAACGGTCAAACCTTGCTGCTAATTCACGTGTAGGTTGAGATGGATTCACTTCCACTACAGCTTTCAGCTCATCATTATCCACCTTGGTCTTAGGTCACCCATGTGGCTCATTTTGAAGATTAAAATCACCAGAATGGAATTTCCGAAACCATTGATGTATTCTGCATTCGTTTGAGCTGTCTGTGCTGCATTGGTTCCACAATGGAACTCATATTAAAAAAACACAAACTTTTGACTTATCCATGGTTTCACAAAAATTGCTCTAAAACACAATTTTGAAAGGTAATCACAAGCCAAAATGTGTGCTTTAAAAAATGAGGTGTACCTTCACAATAATAATAAAAAAAACTCAAGAATTGTCAAAGTGAAAGGTCAGAGATATCAACTGTCAAACTTAGTACTTTAAGAAATCAGACATATTTTATACTTAAAAACATAATAATAAGTCATCAATTCATTGTGTTATCTTGAATGGGTTTCTGTTTCATGTGACATAAAAGAAGCTTGAATAGGACAGTATCTAACTAGGAGTCTAAGGAAGTTCTTTCATGGTAGGAAGAATATTCCATACCCTTTTGTCTCTACTGAAGTGCTATAAATTGGTTTGAATAATTTATTAAAAATATTTTTTGTCTCTTCACAATCCGTTATTCTATTGTAAGGATATGCTTTCCAAAAATGTACCATATCATTCTATATATTCCTACAACTTCAACATTTATATGGGTCTGACTGGATTTGAGCCTCTGTTCTATTATATAGCAGCTGTGAGATCTCACCATAAAGGGAGAAAATTATACCAGAAAACTGCTGGAAAGGTGTTTACAGTGTTGGGATTGGAAACCATGATTAACCACGAGGGAAAGAAATTTGAGTTAGTGACCTAACAATTACATTCATAATTTTCTCACTGAGCAAGTGCCATGCATAAAATAAAAAATATAGAATTTCTAATACAAGTAAGCTTGTTAATAGAGCAAATGAAAATATTTACCACATTTGGGGTTGGAAGATGTAGAATGCTATTTAGATACAGCGTGTATTTATGTAAAATAACATTTGAGTAAAAACAAAATAGATATAAAATTGGAAGGTAATTGAGACATTGTTACTGAATAAAATAAAAAAAACTAAGATAACAAGATCTGTAAGGTAATGTGCTACTCAGCTTTGTTATAAATGTTCATATTTCATTGATATCTTTGGGGAGAGTAATAACAAGAGCTCACATTTATGGAGTACTTACTACATGCTCAGCATTGTACTTACTTTTTCCATGCATTAAATAAGCCCTCCAATAGTTGTATAGTGTGAATTCTGTAATATTTTCCATTCTATAGAAGAAGAAATTGAGATTTAAGGAATAACATTATCTTTCCAAGGATTTGAACATGAAAAAAATCTCTCTGACTTATATTCATGTCAAACTACATCACTTCATTCAAAACTCTCTTCTGACATGTAAGAATGAACAAGAACAATAAATTCTCATATATATCATGGTGTTTCTTTTTCAGAACTGCTAATGCAGGACCTCCAGAGCTTTGCCAAGTTCAGCCTAGTTATTTCTAGCAGTGCCCAGAGGGTGTTTCATATGTGTTCATGACCAGACCTGATTGGTCACCATGGGGTGCTGCAATTACTTGGGGTCAGATAATTGAAAGGATTTGCAGGATTCTAACAAGGTCTACTCATGAAAGATTTATTACAGGCAAAGGATACATAGCACCAGGAGCAAGAAAGCATAAAGCAGCACTACAAAGGCCTGGAATACCTGAGCACAGCACCCAGGGTCCTCTCTCAGTTGCAGAGACTGTATTCTGTCTCAGGATCATGATCCACTAACGGGTATCTTCTTAGAAGATACCTGTCTCCGGGAAGATAAGGCACAACGTTATTGGGAGGTCTTTTATACTTCACTAATCAAACAGCCAACATCAGGATGCACGTAAACCAGGTGTGGACTATCAATCTATACATTTTCACTAAAAAGTGAAGACAAGATGGCATCTGGTGCCTCCAGGGGAATTCCAGGCTTTAAACAGCACATTGTAAACCATTAGCTCATACATTTCACTCCTATGTTGGCCAAGGGTCTGTACCATGGCTCCAGGCATCCCCAGAGATGCCTAAAGACAAGCTAATCTTATTTCTACATGTGTGGATTTGCCATTTAAGAAGTTCTTCCCTTGCTCTAACCTGTTGCCGTGCAATAAACTTTCTTTAAAAATAGAAACATTCTTGATCTACAGTGTTCAGTAGAGTAGCCCGATTTCAAGTGGCTATTGCATACTTGAAATATGGCTAGTGTGACTGAGGAACTGAATTTTAAATTTTATTTAAGCTTAAATAGCCACATGTAGATTATGGCTATGATATTGGACAGTGCAGCTATAGTCCCCTCTTGTGCCAGACACTGCTGTATCTTTTGGGCATCATTGTGTCTCCCAGGAACCACTGATACTTCCATGTGGTACCACCTTTCCTTCTTGGCATGCAATCTCCGGTAGGCATTGCTGCCACTTCCGCTGGATGTGGCTCTGTTCACTGGACACTGCTGTGCCCTGTGCTGGGTAGCATAGTGTGTGTTCTGTGACTCCCGCCGTGAGTGGTAGACTCTGTTGATTGTCTATCCAGCAGGCATTCCTTGCTCACTAGCAGAACTTGCCTCCCAGTCTAGTTACAGAAAATCTCCGCTTCTCCTTTTCCCATCCTCTTTTGCATTTACAGTATGAGATGTGACCCAGCCCTGGCGAATGCAACCCAAAGGAGCATCTGCTTTAGTTGCACACATGGGATGGATGGAGGGTTTTTGTTCTCCCAAAACTCATAGGTTGCAATCCTACCCCTTAATGTGATGGTATTAGGAGGAGGAGACTTTGGGAGGTCATTAGGTCCTGAGGGCAGAGCTCTCATGGACGGGATCAGTGCTCTTATAAAAATGACCCCAGAGAGCTCTCCCTCTCTTTGCCATATGAAGGAAGACACAACAAGAAGTCTCTAGTCTGCAACCCGGAAGAGATTTGCTCTGTAATAAAACAGAAATGTGTGGGAGGAAATAATTTTTTTCTTCAGGCAGACGTTGGGGCTATGGCACCTCATGTGGGACTGCACAGGGACAGCTCTGAGGACTGAGTCAACACTATGAGAATGCCAGTGTAGATAAGGCCTAGCTGATAATATAGCTGCACGACAAAACCAATCCTGGAAATGGAGACTTTTTGATTTTTCATTACAATCATGTTTTCTGTTTTTTTTTTTTTTTCAGAGACAGGGTCTTGGTCTGTCACCCAGGTTGGAGTGGAGGGCAGTGGTCCTATCATAGCTCATGGCAGCTTTGAACTCCTTGATTCAGCCTTTGGAGTAGTATTAGTAGCTGGGACCACAGGCATGCACCACCACACATGAGTAATTTTTAATTCTTTTTGTAGAGATGGGGTCTTGCTATTTTGCCCAGGCTGGTCTCAAACTCTTGGCCTCAAGTGATCCTCCTGCCTCAGCCTCCCCAAGTGCTGGCATTACATGCATGAGCCACCATGCCTGGCCTCTTTACATTAAATAATAAAATCATGCTTTAAATCTCCCAGTGTTGTTAATTATAGCTCCTTCTCTCCAAAGACAAGACTGCATGGTGGGCTGAGGTAGGAAACGATTATAAATTGATAACACTGTATTTTACTCTGAATTTCTCCTACTGAGGCTTTGTTACTTTGAAAAAAAAAACTGTAAAAGAAAAAGTGGATGGGAGGCAAGAAAAGTGGAGAACCCGTGTATGACAAACCCTTCCAGGAAGCCTGACAGAGTGGGACTTTAACTGGAGGTAGAAACAGTGGTTGCGAGAGCATGTTGGAATACTGATGGAAAAAACAAATAAAATAGGGAGAAGTGAAAGAAAGAGCCATTATGGAGAGATTGAATATTGTTAGAAAGAGGAAAACGTCTTTGATTTTAAAGCTTTTTATTGCTCTTTATGTTTATCCTTCTCTTTCTGGCATGTTAACCTCGTCCTGCTTTAACTAACTGGATTTCAACATTTTAGGCTTTATCTATTTTTTTTTTTATCATATGGAAAATAAAGTTTTAGCTCTCTTTCCCAAAATACCCCTCCACCACACACCAGCACTATCATTCTTCTTTCCATCTTTTCAATATTCTATCATAAATTTGATTAGGTCAAGTTTAGTTTTTTTTTCTTTATTGAAGTGTAATTTACATACCATGTCTTTACTCCATTTTAAGTGTACAATTAAATGGTTATTAGTAAATTTACCAAGTTGTACAGTTATTCACATAAATCAGTTTTAGAAGATTTCCTTCCCCCTATTGTGACCCCTAATACCCATCCCCAAATACATTTCAAGCATGCCCCTCTCCTTCACAGTGCTCACCAAGTTTAGTTTTATTAAGACTCTGAGAACACTATTAGAGCTGAGTCATACAGTGATCAGTGATTTTTTTTTCCTATATAACTTTTTGTTTCCCCTGAAGTTAATAATAGTCATTTTGTTAATGTAGATAGTTTTTTTTTTTTTTTTTTTTTTGAGACAGAGTCTCACTTTGTTGCCCGGGCTAGAGTGAGTGCCGTGGCGTCAGCCTAGCTCACAGCAACCTCAAACTTCTGGGCTCAAGCAATCCTTCTGTCTCAGCCTCCCAAGTAGCTGGGACTACAGGCATGTGCCACTATGTCCGGCTAATTTTTTTTTATATATACTTTTAGTTGGCCAATTAATTTCTTTCTATTTATAGTAGAAACGGGGTCTCGCTCTTGCTCAGGGTGGTTTTGAACTCCTGACCTTGAGCGATCTGCCCGCCTCGGCCTCCCAGAGAGCTAGGATTACAGGTGTGAGCCACTGCGCCCGGTCTAATGTAGATAGTTTTTATGTGCTTAAAATTACTGCACACCCATGACCTCTCCTACTCATGTAAGTATCCTCTGAATCCATACAAATGCAGTTGATATTTTTCAAATTTCATCTTTTTATTTTTTTTTTTTGCGGGGAAGTTTTTTTTTTTTTACTTTTATTATCTTTAATTGTCACATAATTGTACATACTTGTGGAGTACAGTGTCACATTTTGATACATGTATACAATGTGCAATGATTAAATCAGGGTAATTAGCATATCCATCGCCCCAAAGTTTATCATTTCTTCATGTTGAGAGCATTCAAAATCTGTTCTTCTAGATATCTGAAAATATACAATACACTGATGTTAATTATTGTCACCCTACAGTGAGATAGAACTGCGGTTCCCAACCCCTGGGCTGTGGACTGGCACTGGCTTATGGCCATTAGGAACTGGGCTGCACAGCAGGAGGTGAGCAGTGGGCGAGTGAGCAAAGCTTCATCTGTATTTACAGTTACTCCCCGTCCCTTGCCATCCCCCCACCCCACTCCAGTCCAGTGGAAAAATTGTCTTCCATGAAACCAGTCCCTGTTGCCAAAAAGGTTGAGGGCCACTGCTAGAACATTAAAGCTTATCTAGCTGTAATTTTGTATCCATTCCAACCTCTGGCTATTCTCTCCTTCTCCCTACCCTTCCCAGCCTCTAATAACCACTATTCTACTATTTATATGAGATCAATTTTTTTGGCTTTCACATATGAATGAGAACATGTGGTATTTGTCTTTCTGCCCCTGGCTAATTTCAATTAACATAATGTCCTTCAAGCTCATCCATGTTGCTACGAATGATAGGATTTCATTCTTTTTTATAGCTGAATAGTATCACATTATGGGTATATATCACATTTTGTGCATCTATTCATCTTTTGATGGACACTTAGGTCGTTTCCATATATTGGCTATTGTGAATAGTGTTGCAATAAACATGGGAGTGCAGATATATATCTTTTGACATACAGATTACCTTTTGTTTGGATATATATCCAGTAGCAGGATTGCTGGATTATATGGTAGTTCTATTTTTAGTTTTTTAAAGAAGCTCCATGCTATTTTCCATAATGGGTGTACAATTTACATTCCCACATAGGAGTTTTCCTTTCTCTGAATCCTTGCCAGCATTGTTTTTTGTCCTTTTGATAATAGCCATTCTAACTGGGGTGAGATGATATCTCATTGTTGTTTTGATTTGCATTTCCTTGATGATTAGTGATGTTGAGCATTTTTTCATATATACATTAACCATTTGTATGATTTCTTTTGATGGTTGTTTATTTAGCTCATTTGCCCACTTTACAATTGGATTATTTGGGCTTTTTTTTTGCTGTTGAGTTATTTGAGTTTCTTTTATATTCTAGATATTAACCCCTATGGAATGAATAGTTTGCAAATATTTTCTCCCATTCTGCTGGTTGTCTCCTCACTCTATTGATTGTTTTTTGTTATTGTTGTGCAGAAGCCTTTTAGTTTGACATAATGTCATTTGTTTATTTTTGCTTTTGTTGCCTATACTTTTGAGGTTTTCTCTGCAAAATCTTTGCCCAGATAAATGTCCTAAAGCATTTCCCTTATGTTTTCTTCTAGTTTTGGGTCTTACATTAAAGTTTTTAATCTGTTTTAGTTGATTTTTGCATATGGTAAGAGATAGGGGTCTAGGTTCATACTTATGCATCTGGATATTCAGTTTTCTCGTGCCGGTATTGAATAGATTGTTCTTTCACTAGTGAAAATTTTTGGTGCTATTGTCAAAAATCAGTTGGCTGTAAGTATGTGGATTTATTTCTGGGTTCTCTATTCTGTTCCATTTTATTCTCATGGTATGTGTCTGTTTTTATGCCAATAACATGATGTTTTGGTTACTATAGCTTTGTAGTATAATTTGAAGTCTGGTGGTGTGATGCCTCCAGGTTTTTTTGCTCAGGATTATATTGGCTATTTGGGGTCTTTTGTGGTTCCATTTGAATTTTAGGATTTTTTTTTTTGTATTTCTGTGAAGACTGTCATTGGTATTTTGATTGGGATTGCATTAATTCTGTAGATTGCTTTCAGTAGTATGGTCATTTTCACAATATGAATTCTTCTAATCTATGAACATAGATGCCTTTCTATTTTTTTTGTGTGTCCTCTTCAATGTCTTTCATTAGTGTTTTATGGTTTTCCATGTAGAAATCTTTCAGTCCTTGGTTAAATTTATTCAATTTTGTAGCTATCATTAATGTATTGCTTTCTCAATTTCTTTTTTCACTAATTTGTTGTTGGTGTATAGAAATGCTACTGACTTTTGTATTTGAATTTCGTATCCTGTACCTTTCCTGAATTTGTCAATTCTAACAGTTTTTTGTAGAGCTTTTAGAGTTTTCTTTATGTAAGATTATATTATCTGCAAACAAGGACAATTTGACTTCTCTTTTCCAATTTGGATGCCCTTTATTTCTTTCTCTTACCTATTAATAATTTCTCTGGCTAGAACTTCCAGTACTATGTTGAATAAAAGTGATGAGATGGACATCTTTGTCTTGTTCCAGCTCTGAAAACTTTTCCTCATTCAGTATGATATTAGCTGTGGGTTTGTCATATATGGCCTTTTTTGTGTTTATGTATGTTCCTTCTACACTTAGTTTGTTGAGTTTTTATCATGAAAAGATGTTGAATATTATGAAATGTTTTTCCTGCATCTGTTGAGATAATCATATGATTTTTTTCTTTGAGTCTGTTGATGTGATGTATCACATTTATTAATTTGCATATATTAAACCATGCTTGCATCTCTGAGATAAATCCCACTTGGTCATGGTGTATTATCTTTTTCATGTGCTTTTGGATTCAGTTTGCTAGTATTTTGTTGAGGATTTTTGCATCAATGTTCTTGAGGGATATTGGCCTGTAGTTTTCTTTTTTCACGTGCCCTTGTCTGGTTTTGCAATCAGAGTAATGCTGGACTTATAGAATGAGTTTGGAAGAATTTCATCCTCTTCAAATTTTTTTTGATCCATTTCAGAAGGATTGGTATTAGTTCTTCTTTATACTTTATTAGTTTGGTAGAATTCATCAGTGGAGTCAATTTGGTCTTGGGCTTTTCTTTGTTGGAAGACTTTTTATTATTGATTAAATCTTGTAACTCATTATTGGTCTGTCCCATTTTTCTATTTCTTCTTGATTCAATATTGGTAGGTTATATGTGTCCAGGAATTTGTCCATTTCCACTAGGTTTTCCAACTTTATGGCATACAGTTGTTCACAATAGTCTCTGATGATCTTTTGTATTTTTGTAGTATTCAGTTGTAATGTCTCCTTTTTCATTTCTGATTTTTTCTATTTGGGTCTTCTCTCTTGACTAGTCTAGTGAATAGTTCATCAATTTTGTTTATCTTTTCAAATAACCAACTTTTTGTTTTGTAGATCTTACGTATTGCTTTTTAAATCTCAGTTTTGTTTATTTCTGTTCTGATCTTCATTATTTCTTTCTTCTACTAATATTGGGTTTGGTTTGTTCTTTTCTAGTTCCTTGAGATGCATTGTTAAGTTGTTTATTTGAAAACTTTCCACTTCTTTGATGTAAATGTTTATTGCTATAAATTTCTCCTTAATACTGCTTTTTCTGTATCCCATAGGTTTTGGTAATCATGTTTCTATTTTCATTTGTTTCACAAAATTTTTAAATTTTCTTCTTAATAACTTCATTGACACATTGGTTGTTCAGGAACATATTGTTTACTTTTCATGTATTTGTATAGTGTCAAAAGTTCATCTAACTATTGATTTCTAATTTCATTTCATTGTGGTCAGGAAAAGATACTTGATATGATTTCAATTATTTTAAATTTGTTGAGATTTGTTTTGAGGCCTAAGATGTGATCTATCCTGAAGAATGTTCCATGTTCTGATGAAAAGAATGTTTATCCTGTGACTGTTAGATGAAATGTTCTGTAAATATCTATTAGGTCCATTTAGTCTAAAATTCAGTTTAAATTCAAT
>CAUYRT010037057.1:0-12733 GCA_963574885.1 Lepilemur ruficaudatus | reverse complement strand
AAGTGTACAATTAAATGGTTATTAGTAAATTTACCAAGTTGTACAGCTATTCACATAAATCAGTTTTAGAGGATTTCCCACCCCCCATTGAGACCCCTAATACCCATCCCCAAATACACTTCAAGCATGCCCCTCCCCTTCATAGTGCTCACCACATCCCCCGGATGTGGGTCCACTCCCCACCCCCAAAATCCCCAGTGAACACTATCACCATTTAAGCACCATAGTGTCAATCAGTCAATACCAATTTGATGGCGAGTACAAGTGGGGCCCATTCTTCGGGTCTTGTGTCACCTCTCTTTAAATAATGGGCTTAAGCTTAATCCAGGATAATATAAGCGGTGTTAGCTCACTGTTATTTCTTAAAATTGAGTAATATTCCATTGTAAACATATACCAAATTTTAATAATCCACTCATGAATATTAGCTGGGCATGGTGGCACATGCCTGTAGTTCTAGCTAATTGGGAGGCTCAGGAAGGAGAATCACTTGGAGTTTGAGGTTGCACAGAGCTATGATTGCTCCATTATACTCCAGTCTGGGCCACAGAGCAAGACCCTATCTCAAAACAAATGTATTGTTTATTCTAAAAGTAAGTTTATTATCACTAAAGAAATGAAGTTGTTTGGTCAACTGTAGAAGAAAAGTTTCATAAAGGAAGGTGATGTTTAACTTTCAAATCCAGAGTCAAGATTATTTTGTAAATATTTAGATAACTTTTTTAAACCTTCCAGATAATATTGATTTCCTGTTGATGGGGCTCAGAAAACAGTACTCCAAAATGAAGGCCTCAGAAGCAAAATTTTTTCTCTGACCTTTCCTTGTCTTCCTGCCTCTCAGTCCCATTATTCTGTGAGGCTAGCCATAGAAACTACAGTAGAATCCCTCTTCCCCAGGGAGGTCATAAAGACCAGAACACCTTTTTCCTCTGAAGGCCAGCCATAAAACCTAAAATTATTCTGTGTAAAAACTGGCCATATAGTAATTTTCTGACCTACCTTGTTTGAATCTAAGACCCCTATTCCAGAAAAGGTCCTACCCCACACCTAGAAGGAAGGAATGAATGCTCAGAGAGGCCAAGAAGAATCTAGACAGACAGGCCTTGCTGGGTTCCACCACTCAGCTTGTTAGCATTAGATCATACCCTTCTTGTCCAATTATATTTCCACATGGCTGTCCATACTTTGTTGAAGCTAAAAATGGACAATTTCCCATGTATCTTTGAGTTTTCTTTCTGAAGGCTCCCATGTTTACATGTCAAAATAAATTTATAACTTTCTCCTCCTATTGATCAATCTCCCTCATGTCAAGTGATTTTTCAGCAAACTTTTATGGGAACAAAGTTTTTCAGCAAACTTTTATGTTTTTTGTTTTATTTTGTTTTTTGTTTTTACTTTAAAGCCAATACATATTTCAGAAGAGGCTTGAAACTAAAGAGAAAATGTCAACATTTTTTACTCTTCAGTATTTCAATGTAAAATTAACATTTGAGTAAGGGGCAACAAGATTTCAGCAGAATCACAGATAAGACCATGCTGAGAAAAACTGATAAATTACAGTTAGCAGCAGGAGCCTTACTCTTCTCTGTCGGGCGTTCTGAAGTCTGATAGTGGCAAGACTGCCCATGCCAGCCGTAATAGCAGTGACACACAAATCCATTCTTCATGTCTGTTATCATCTTCAGTTTAATGTTTTCGGAAATGATGAATCTGAAAGTCTTGTTTTGGACATATTTCATGCCACTGCTTTCAGGCATATGCAGATAGGAGGAGGATTCAGGTGTTTTTCGAACACATCTTCCATGATTGTTACACAGACTCTCGCTGCAGAGCTCAGCTGCAGATGTCACATTAACAGCATAAGGGCCCAAAGACCCTTGGATAGATTGTTGCACAGATAAGCAGTTCTCCTGTAGCAAAAACAGACATCTACTCAAAGCATTCTCAAAATGTGATTCCACTATCCAGGAGGTATTAATGCCTGAAGTTTTGTCTTGGTGAGGCCAAGAAGGAAGAACATTTCAAAAGATTAATTATTTAAATAAGAAACTAAGCCTTTATAAGGTCATATGACTGATGAGCCATGCCTTTGTGTTTTTTTTTCTTTTTTTCTTTTCTCTGCTGTATCCCTGCTAAAGGGACCTTTGACCATGACCCAACCAAACTCATATCATTTCCAGAGAAAGATGATTCCCCATTTTTCCGCTATAGACTATTCCCTGATATAAAAAGAAATTTGTAGTAATGTTTTAAAAATATGTATCATTATTATGGGATGATTTGTTATAATTTTACTTTGTGAAATATTTTCAGGGCTGATACTCAAAATATGATAACATTTGGTCAGATTTTTCTCCATCTTATTATAACTTTACCAGGTATGTGTATGTGTGTGTGTGTCGTGTGTGTGTGTGTGTAATTTTGGACAATATGTAGTATTATGTTTTTTGAACATTTACATAAATATATATCATATGGATATATTTTTCCATAACTTGCTTTTTAAACTTAACATTTTCAATTTTTTATGTTAATACATGTATGTAGCTCTGTTTTTTTCATTTTAGCTGCTGTTCAGTATTTTATAGTATGAATATACCATACTTTATTTATCTATCAGTCAGTTTATAGGAGGTATAATATAAAAGATCATTATTTACAATGAAATGTGTGAGTCGCTTGTACGAGAATATATGGTTCAATGATACTAGGTAAATATGTCTTCCCACAAGTCTGCTATTAGGAATTTTATGATGTGTCCACAGCATTGGGCTTTCACACTAGGACACACTTCTACCCCTAATGATGACACTGTGCTCCAAGGATGGGCAAGCCTAATTGAAATATCATCAGCTAACCCTGAAGAGTCTAGATGGAATCTTAAAAAATGCCTGCCTTGGCTGGGCACAGTGGCTCACGGCTATAATCCTAGCACTCTGGGAGGCCAAGGCAGGTGGATTGTTTGAGCTCGGGAGTTCGAGACCAGCCTGAGCAAGAGCGAGACCCCATCTCTACTAAAAAAATAGAAAGAAATTAGCTGGACAACTAAAAATATACAGAAAAAATTAGCCGGACATGGTGGTGCATGCCTATAGTCCCAGCTACTCAGGAGGCTGAGTTGAGGCAGGAGGATCGCTTGAGCCCAGGAGTTTGAGGTTACTGTGAGCAAGGCTGACGCCACGGCACTGTAGCTTGGGCAACAGAGTGAGACTCTGTCTCAAAAAAAAGAAAAAAAATGCCTGCCATGATCCATATAGGAAGCACCATGGGAAAATTCTAGTAGATTCATTAATAATATAAATTGAGTTTTCTATTAGCATTTTAATTATTTTATCAATTTAAATGTTAATTTAGAACAGTGGGATGTTTTCTCAGTGAAAAGAGGCCCCAGCACTACGAATCTAGCTAGTAAAGATTTGGGAGAGTCAAACGGAAAGTCATAAGGCAGAGTAAAACTCTTAATGACAGTCAGGTAGTTGAACGAAGTATCACTTTGGGCAATAGTAAGTTCTGAAAATCATGTAAGCCTGTGGTCCCCAACCCCCAGGCTGTGGCCTGTTAGGAACTAGGCTGCCCAGCGGGAGGTGAGCAGAGGGCATGCAGGTGAAGCTTCATCTGTATGTACAGCCGCTCCCCAATGCCCACATCACCGCCTAAGCTCCACCTCCTGTCAGATCAGCAGCAGTGCTAGATTCTGCCTTATGGTGAGTTGTATAATTATTTCATTATATATTACAATGTAATAACAAAAGAAATAAAGAGCACAGTAAATATTATATGCTTGAATCATCCTCAAACCATTCCCCACCCCCATCCCCAGTCCATAGAAAAATTGTCGTCCATGAAACTGGTCCCTGGTGCCAAAAAGGTTGGGGATCACTGATGTAAGCAATATTAACTGTTATAGGCACATTCAATCTGGGCCAGCCTCATAGTATATTTAGAAACATAGTATATTTAGTATATTTTTTAGTCAGGACAAGACTCCTTGTCTGAGACATCTGAAGAAGTTTCTAGTAAAGATAGAATAAAACAAAACAAGTAAAAACTTGAACCAAAGGAAGTTAGAAAGGGGAGGAGGGGGAAAGGAAGGAAGAGAGACAGAGAAAGAGAAGAAAGGAAGGAGGAAAGAAGGAAGGAAAGGGAAGGAAGGAAGGAAGGAAGGAAGGAAGGAAGGAAGGAAGGAAGGAAGGAAGGAAGGAAGGAGAAAGGGAACTAGAGTATTACTCAGCCATGAAAAGAAATAAATTAATGTCTTTTGCAACAACTTGGATGGAACTAGAGACCATTATCCTAAGAAAAGTGTCTCAGGAATGGAAAAACAAACACCACAGGCACTCTCTAATAATTGGGAGCTAAATGATGGGCACATAAGGGTACACAGAGATGCGAAGGTCATTGGAACCCAAGAAGGTGGGAGGGTGGAAGGGGGTGAGGAGTAAAAACTTACTTTTCAGGTACAATGAACACTATTCTGGTCCATTGCCCTGACTTCAGCATTATACAAGGTATCCATGTAACAAAAACATTTGTAACCCATTAATATTTTGAAATTAAAAAATAATTTAAAAATTATATCAAAAAATTTTAGTATTGTTTTTTTATCTCATATATATTATGCCATGTAATCTACCAAAATTCTGCAGAGTAGGTTTTCTTTCAGTGCAATTTTATAGATGGAGAAGCTGAGACTCAGCAATGTTTAGTTACCATGCCCAAAATTATACCGCTAGAATGTAAACATCAGTTTCTCACTTAGCTGTCTTATTGGAAAGACTGTTCTCGTTAGCCTTCTACTAATCACAGCGGCTGATGTAGAGTAGCTGCTCAAACATTAGACTCTATAGTTTTTGAACTTCATTAAAGTCAAGTGAGCAGACAATCAGCAAACATTTGGGTCTGACATGAAATATTAAAAAAAAAAAAACAACTAAACCAGTATCTACAATGTATTCAAGATGCTGACAGAGAAATCCCTGCTTACCTTTGAAGCAGAATAATTATATCCTCCCCACAGTATTATTCCTGCCGCCCCCAATGCGGCGCTTTCACCAATTGTATGTACTAAGTCCTCCTAGAAAAGAGAAGTGTCAGAAGTGGTTTCTGCCAAATTAAATTCACTCATTGATAATTCAGTAATAAGACTCAACCCATCAACTTTGGTATAGAACACATGAATGATGTTATCTTTGTTTCCAAAAGAAAGGACTATACTGCATGATCTCAGTTACATGTAAATCTAAAAAAAGTTGATCTCATGGAAGTAGAGAATAGAATGGTGCTTATCAGAGGCTGGGGTGGTTAGGAGGGAGAATGTGTTGGGGAGATGTTGGTTAAAACATACCTAATTAAAGTTAGGGGAATAAGTACAAGAGATCCATTGTACAGCATGGTGACTATAGTTAATAACGATACCTGTATTCTTGAAAATTGCTAAGAGAGTGTATATTAAATGTTCTCATCAGAAAAATGATAAATATGTGAGGTCATGCATTTGTTAATTAGCTAGACTTAACCATTCCACAGTGTATATGTACTTCAAAACATTATGTTGTACATGATAAATGCATACTAGAATATTGTATATCAATTTAAATAAATAAATTTGAAAACAATGCACAGACAAAAAAGGATTTCTTTTAAATAAGACTGTCATACAAAAAAATAAAAAATAAAACAAAGGACTACAGGAGAATTAGAAAACGTGATTCTGCCTTGGATTTCTGCATTTAGTGGATAAATTTGTATGATGTTCCAGGCAATGTTCTAGACACTGAAAGTATAAAAATGAAATAGATTCCAGTTCCTATTCTTGAGGGAGTGCTTTAATCCAATGGTTGAGACAGACATATAAACTAGTAACAACAATGTAATAAATGAATCTTTATACTAACAGCACCGACAAGGCATATATAGATTAGAAAAAGTGCATAATACTGCATGGAAGAGTCTGGAATGGCCTCCTTGAACAGATGATATTTTAGATGAGCCTTTGAGAATAAGTATAAGTTCACAAGATAGACCAGAGAGAGAGGAGTTTTATGTCCATAAGCGAGAATAAGGGCAGAGCTCATATGCAGACAAGAACACAGGCCATCCAGAGAACTGCCAGTAAGTCCTAGTGGTAAAGCAGGCAGGATTTGCAGAGAAGTGAAACCGTATGAATCCTTGTGAATAAGCACAATTGAAATATGAACAAAAAATGCTATGTTAAAGTGTTAGGACTTAACTACAAAAATTTTTAGTACAGAAAGGTACAAATTCACAACTATGAAAGATATTTTTGGTCATGTAAAGAATGCATTGGAAGAGAAGGTCAAGATGGTACAGGCAGGGACACCAATTAGGAGATGACAAAAACTGTGAGAAATGATGAGGTCTCAACAAAGGCATTGTCAGTCCTTGTAAAGCAGAGGGAACAGATTGAAGAGTTATTTGGAAATTAAGATAGATAAGTTTTAGTTACCTATTGGATAATGGGAAGAGAAGGGAAGCATCCAATGGACTCTCAAATTGAATGACTAAGTGGATTATAATTCACCATGATTTAAAGCTGAGGGGTTATGCTCATGATTATAGGCAATGAGCAAAGAAATAGGACATGAAGAGAAATGGAAGATGGAGGGAAGGATTGTTGGAGCAATCTGCATTCTTTCCTCCTCTCCCGGGTGTGGAGAGTAAGAGATCCAGGGCAAACGTAGTGCACTCAAAAGACCAGAATGAGTAAATGGCCATGCCACAGCGAGCTTTTCTGCAGTATAGAAAGGTTCCAGTAATGCTAGTCCTTGTGTTCTGCGATGTGTCTAAGTAATACAAGAAGAAAAGGAATCATTCTTCCTTTGTGCTAACTAGTATCACACTCCATAAACATAAATCTAGTCTCTTATTTAAATTGAGACATTTCTGAAAGAAAATACCAAGCAGAGTTAGAAAAAAAAAAACTTGCCTTGTAACATTTTATTACTTAGACAATAGGTGAGGAAAACCCTTACTGTTTGTGGATATGAGAAACATGGAAGGCGATGGGAAACCATTAAAACAATTCAATATAATACTCAGGTAATTCTGTACTTTTTAGTGAGTAAAGTATGTGATCTATTGATTTCTGATATAGAACTCAGAAAAGATACTTAATTCATCATTTCTTCAAAAGTCTAATAGCACAAAAAATGAGGAAGCTATGAACATGGCTTTCATGAAAATGTGGCTCATCTTATTCTCCCATTTTGTCTCAAGATGAACTATCTGACTGCATGGATGGCTATTATTTTCTACTGTTCTTAGTAATAACATATTATTCCTGACAGAATGTAGGCACTCAATAATTTTTGAATGAATAAATATAACCTAGTCTTTTTCCCAGAAGGCTTTGAAAAAGTGATAGGTTTGAGATATCTGTCACTTGAGAAACAGAGAGAAGACTTTGTTAGGCATGACTGATGTCCTAAAGTACATGGAGAACTGGCTTTTTTGAAAGAGGGATTTGATTTATTCTGTGTGGCACTAGAAGGTGGAATTAGAACTAGTGGTATAAAGTTATTCAGAGGCAAAATAGATTCAACATACTCAAGAACTTTATAGGAATTAATATTGTCCCAGAATGTCAGTTTTCCTTCTGATAGAGAAAGTGCCCTATCAAAAAGCAGAGGCCACATAAGAAAGGCCGGGAGGAGGATCACATACCTATGACATTCCTCCAACATTTTGCCATGATGCTATGATTCTTTTTCTCTTATATTTATTGAATGAATACCCCATTTTGAATAACAGTAATTCCGCAATGAAGAAAATGTTAAGTCTAACCAATAATATTTGAGTCAATATTTTATATTCTGAAATGTTTGAGGAAAAATTGCTACTGCTTTTCAATGCCTTTATCTCAAATATATGTGATTAAAGACATTGAGCTATCTATCCAATAGCCCTGCTTCTGTTTTGGGTACTGGAATAAAGAATTATCTTCTAAACAAGTTCATCTGCATATTTCTGTGCATCCTACTTAGTATTAAGTCTAAAGGCAGTATCTGTCTCTTTATATAAACCACTTTTAATGCCTTAACAGTAATCACTAGATTGCATTGTAAACTCTTAAAGACAAAATCCACAGAATCTATGTTATTTTTTCAGTTAGCCTGATCAATCAAAACATAAAAATGCAAAATAACAAAAGAAGCAGTTGATTATTTACCCTAAGCTCTATTTTCTATGTTTTTGGAAAATTGCTGTGACCCTTTCATATTAAGAAGATGATTCTAGGGTTAGGTGCAGTGGCTCATGCCTGTAATCCCAGCACTTTTAGGAGGCTGTTATGGGAGGATTGCTTGAGCCTGCGAGTTTGAGATCAGACTGGGCAACACAGAGAGACCCCATTTCTAGAAAAAAATTTTAAAAAATTTTAAAAATTAGCCCAGCATTGTGGTCTGTACCTATAGTCCTAGGTACTGGGAAGGGTGAGGCAGGAGCCTTGCTTGAGCCCAGGAGTTTGAGGTTACAGTGAGCCATGCACTCCACTCCGGCCTGGGCGACAGAGAGAGACCCTGTCCCTTAAAGAAGAAAAAGAAAAAGAAGAAACTCATTCTAAAATTTTTCCCTGGTTAAAACTGATATATTTATATTATTTAACAAAGCTTAGCAGATGTTCTGCTGGAAACTCTTGTAAGTGCTAAGCTGGTAAGAGCTATCATCTGAAAATTTTAAGTATACATCTAATTGTCAGTGACAGTTTCAGAATTGGGTTGACATTTGAAGAAATGCGGGCCTTTAATGATAGAATATATCATTATTAAGGGAAAGAAATCCTAAAATATTTATATCTAGACTCTGTATAGTTATTTTACTAAATTTCCATTTTTTATGTGAATGACTGTATTTTTTCTTACCTGTGACAGAGCTTCGATACTATGCAAATAAAATGGTCTGGAGAAAACAAAAACTGGCAACACATAGTCATGTCGAGCCATTTCAGCAATTCTCATGGCTTCTCTAACTCGATAATGAACAAATTTCAAAGCATTTAAACTTGAGTTCAGTATTTTATCCAAATATATTGAAGGATACAGTGCTGTGCTTTTTTCCCACAACCACAGAAGTTGGTCATTGCGTATAATTTCATCGTTTGGGCAATTACCTGTGTACATCTCTGGATTTATCCTGTAATCATAGTTATAGCAGTCTGGATAGAGATAAAATCCCCATAAACATTTTGGTCTCATTTCTAAAGCCAGTGTGAGGGTAACGTTCATAAAACTCCTTCCAGCATTTTCAAATTCCTCTTGGGCAACTGTTTCCACTTTCGTTTCTGACCAGTCAGGATGGTGGTTTCTAGTGAAGGTGAAGGAGTGTTTTTTATATATTATTCTGCTGCCCCGATTTCTATCCCATTGGGGTTTCCAACTTTCCCAGTCAATAACAACAAGTCTCACTGATCTCCACCAAGGGACAGCTTCTGCAATGTCCTCGGCAGCTTTCCTAAGGTGTTTAGAAAGGCTCATGTTCTGCGGTATCCCTCCATTAAAGGATTCTTTGTCTTGAGAGAAATAAGGGTAATACCCTAATTCATTTGGATAAAATATGGCAATTGTTGATCCACTCTGAGTCTCTAAAGGATTTGATATAATATTAAACACTTGAAGATTCAAATTCACATTGAAGAAATGCTTACAATACGTTGTTGGGGCCGCCCAGAAAATGTTGAAAGGCTGGTTCTTGATCACTGGAGGCATTGCTGGCTTGAGGGCAGCCTGAGTTAATAGGAAAAAGAGCAGCAGCTCTCCTAACCATGCCACCCATGGGTTACACATGACTTGTAGTTTTCAGCATCACAGCAGTCTCCTTAAAAATGAGAAGAAAAAAAATATATATGATGGACTCAATTTAATTTTACAGCACATAATGAATAGACCAAATATTTTTAAAGAATTATGAAGTTGACATCTAAGCCTAATTTATAATTTCATCTGAACAAGTTTTTTTGGTGTTTTTTTTTTTGCGGGGGGGGCTGGGGGGTTTACTTGAAATGTGAAAAAAATATCCAGTGAATAGAAACTAAAAAATTTTCACACAAATCCTCAGCTTTGCAAACACTGCCTGCTCGCCATTCTGGTTTAAATTTCCTATAACTCTGAGTACACTAACCCAAGCCATCCTATACTGACAAGCCTTCAGCTGCAAGGGCAACTAGAAAACAAAGTGTGTTGCCATATCTCCTTATCGATTACTGGAAAAGTGACTCCAAGAACATGCCCACTTGAAAATTAACAAATATTACCATTTTAACAAATACTAAGTAGAACAAAAAGAAATAACAAACTGTACTAACAGTAAATAATACCTTGTATGGAATTTGAAATGTACGGCCTCAAAGGTTTGTTCCTTCATTTGTTTTTCAAACAGCAGTTACAGTTGGAATTAGCATAGGCTGAAATAGAAAACAGGTAGAGATGTCAGTTACCTGTTGTTGATTATGAATGTTGGTGCCATCATCTTCTCTCAGGCACATAAATAAGGCTAAAAGCCCACTAGTTGTTTAACTCTATGGTTTTCCCATAAAGATATTGGACTGTATTTTCAGCAGCAAAGGCCAAATGAAACTTGGCTCTTGAGTCCCCTCTAATTAGTCAGTTGGGACAAAAACTGCCAAAGAATCTTCCCAGAATATAAAGACTGTCTAATAGTTGATGCATGCCAGCCAATAAGATCTCATCTTGAAAGCAATATGGTTGAAGTTCTCTATCAAAATTATTTCATCATATACATTTTTTAAAATCAAGGAATCACAGATTTTTCTCTGATGTAATAAACTCAGTCTGCCTTTAAGAGCCATACATTGCTTCTTATGTAGTTCTTAGTGTCTTTATTTAATGTATTAAATGCAGGAAAGACACGACCAAAATCTTAATGCAAACTTTCACAACACAGCACCCCAAGTTTGCAAAGAAACTTGAGTAAGTCACAGGCTTTCTGTACATTGAATTTTTTAATCAACAAATGTGAATGATAGTTTATCCTTCTAAACAAATTGGATATTATTGAGATAACTGACTTCACGTGGCATTTGTGTTATGGCACCAGATGACCATGAATCTCTAAGTCACCAGAGATGGCTTCACTCTCTTAATTCTTCTCCAACCATGGGATCTTAATGGGACTCCCTCTCCCCACCATCTCCCCCCAAAAATAGATCTTCTTCATCCGTTTCCTGTTGTTCAGGGGAAATGTAAGAATGCCCACTCTCCATAAACATTATTCTTTACCTCCCTCTTGTCATGACTGGACACTGGGTATATATGCCTAAAACACTGTGATATCCTTGGAAAAAAATATGTTAAATGTCATATTACAATAAACTTTTTAGAGACAAAGGTGCTAAAAATCCAAAATATTGTGCTTTAGTAAAATCCAGTTACAAGTTTCCTTTTCTAGGCGATTTTAATCATGTTTTCTGTATATATAAATGATGCACAATCTGTCTCTGTCACTAGTGTATGGAAAACTTATTATTTTGGCATTATCCTGGTCCCCTGTATGCATTTTTTAACATGCTTCTACACAGTAAAAAAATTATGCATTATAAATCATATGAATTTTTAAATATAATGAATTCTTTCCAATGCTGCTTATTGAGTTTTATTCTTTTTTATAGGCATTTTTATTAGTCAAAGTATAAAACTAGATCTATATTTTCCCACTTATAACGTATATATAAATATATACATACATATCTAGATACCCTTGAATTTTTATTCAACAAATCTTTATTGAATATCTAATATGGTTCAGACAATGGTTCAGGTCTAGAGATGTAGTAGTGAAACCAACATAATCCTACCTACTGCAAAAAGTTATAGACACTTAAATGTAAAATACAAAACTATAAAATTCCTAGAAGATAACATAGAAGAAAATCTAGATTACCTTGGACATGGAAATGACTTTTTAGATACAAAACCAAAGGCATGATCCATGAAAGAAATAGTTGAGAATCTGGACTTCATTAAAATTAAAATTTTCTGATCTGTGAAAGACACTGTCAAAAATACGAGAAGACAAGCCATAGACAGGGAGAAAATATTTGCAAAAGATATATCCATTAAAGAACTGTTATTAAAATATAAAAAGAACTCTGAAAATTTAACAATAGAAAATGAACAACCATATTTAAAAATGGGCAAAAGAACAAAGACCTCTCACCGAAGGAGATATACCTATGGCAAGTAAGCATGTGAAAAGATGTTCAACATCAGATATCATCAGGGAACTGCAAATTAAAACAACATGAGGTAAAACTATATGCCTATTATAATGGCCAAAATCCAGAACAATTCCAATTCTAAATGTTGGTGAGCATGTACAGCAATAGGAACTCTCATTCATTGTTGATGGGAATGCAAAATGGTACAGCCACTTTGTAAGACAGTTTGCAATTTCTTACAAAACTAAATACATTCTTATTATGCAATCCAATAATTGTGCTTCTTGGCATTTACCCAGGTGACTTTAAATCTCATGTCCACACAAAAACCACCACTTGAGGCCGGGCGCGGTGGCTCACGCCTGTAATCCTAGCACTCTGGGAGGTCGAGGCAGGTGGATCGCTCAAGGTCAGGAGTTCAAAACCAGCCTGAGCAAGAGCGAGACCCTGTCTCTACTAATAATAGAAAGAAATTAATTGGCCAACTAAATATATATAGAAAAAATTAGCCGGGCATGGTGGCGCATGCCTGTAGTCCCAGCT
>CAUYRT010037055.1:0-28321 GCA_963574885.1 Lepilemur ruficaudatus | reverse complement strand
GGCCGCGCGGCGCCCGCACGCGGCGGGGGCGCAAGCCCGGAGGCCGGGACGCCCCGCGCCTCCCCGCGCTCGCGCCCCCCGCCCCGGCTCGCCGGCATCCTCCGCCCGCGCGCACCTGGCTCGCCCGGTCCGGCCGCGCGGGCTGGGGCTGGGCCGGGCCGGGCCAGGCCGGGCGGCGGGCGCGGGCGCGGGGAGGCGCGGGGTGGGGGCCGGGACGGCGGTCCCGGCCGTGGCGGGGTCCCTGCCCTGGGCCGAGCGGCGCCGGGACGCGGGGCTCACCCTGGCCGAGCGTCGGGCCGGCGTGACGTGCGCGCGGCGCGGTGACGTGGGCGGCGGCGGGCCCGCTCCGCGCAGCGCGCCTGCGCGCCTTTTCGCGCCTTCGGCGCCCTCCTCCTCCTCCTCCGGCTCCGCGGGCTTCTGCTCCTCCCGCCAGCGCTGCGCGCCCCGGGGAGCGGGAGGGGCCGCGCGCGCGACCGCCGGGCGTGGACGGCGGCGGGCTGGGCCCGGAGAGAGCCTGTGCGCGCGCGGGGTGCGCACCCGGAGGCCAGGGAGCGCTGGGGGTGCGCGCCTGTGTGTGTGCACGGGGGAGAGAGGTGGGCGGCTGTGTGCACGCCTCTGCGTGTGTGCATGCGGCTGCGTGTGTGTGCGCGCGCGCGTGCGTGTGTGCACGGAAGAGAGGTGGGCGGCCGTGTGCATGCTGCTGTGTGTGCGCACAGAGGAGTGGGGGTCAAGTGTGCACTTGTCTGCCTGTGCACATGGAGAGGCGGGCAATGTGTGTGTGTGTGTGTGTGCACCCGCAGGAGAGAGGAGGCCTGCTGGGTGTAGGTGTCATGTGTATGTGGACACACAGAGGAGAGGAGATGGAGAGTGTGCGCTTGTGGCACCGGGGCCCCTGCCCCTGCCGGGCCCTGTTGCCTCGACGCCCATGCCCCACCTTTGCCTGGACTCCCAACCATTCCTGGTGTCCTGGGTGCCTGCTGGACTGAGCCCGGGAGGGGCGTGGGAGGGAAGACCCACAGCGGGTTGGGGAAGCTGCAGGGCAGGCCTGGTGGACCCCAGCTCTGGAGACACCACCTGGAGCCCACGGCTGCCGGGCCAGCCCGAGAACCCAGCAGAGGGCGGCCCACGCCTTCGGAGCCAAGGCCAAAGTTCAGGGCTGCCTCAGGCGGCAGCGTCCAGAAAGGGAGGCACAGTCAACACCAGCGAAGGACTTTGGGGGGGGGGTCACATACCGAAGGCCTCTCTCTGTGCGCGACACCCCACTTTGCAGGGTTCCACAGTTCAGCCACTGTTATGCTGATTGCGGCCACTCTGGCCCTTCTGGCAAAGCTCCGCCCCCTGGAACTCTGCTGTGTCTTAAACTGCTCACAGTTTGATTAGCATTGGATTCTTCTCTGAAGACAAGCAGAAAGGTCTCGTTCTGAATGCTGCTGTCACAGCACGTACTCAGAGGACTTTGGCGGGTGGTGAGCTTGAATACAAGGCCCCTTGAGGAGTCCCACAGATTCTGTCCCCGGGAGGACCTTGTTCCCTGCAGGTGGACATGTATGACCAAGGTGCCTGGAATTCCAAACACACCCCTTGTGCGCTTGTGCTCCTAGCTCTTCCTTTTCTTTCTCGGGAAATCTTTGTTTTTTACTAAATGTTAATTTCCAACCCAGGACAACAGCGGTCAGCACGCCCAAGCCCTCGGAGCAAGTGCAGCCTGGCTGCTCCCTGAGACCCGGGGGCTTCGGGGTTAGGAGGACACAAACTTGGGGTCAGAGCACGGGATCCTAAACCCTTCCCACAAGCTCGAGATTCTGGTAGTTCCACAATATTTGTACAGGTTGATAACTAATATTATTGAAAGTAATTTCTGCACAAAAATCACCGTAGTGAAGTATTCTGAACTCGCTGTGGCTCTGCAAGGCTTGGGAAAAGGGCGGAAGGTTCTTCCTTTCTGCCTCCCCACAGTCGCACACCCCACGGAAAGCCCGTGTTTCTATATTAACAAAAGTCAGCGACAAGAGTCTAAGTTATTGACTGAAGATCCAAACCCGTCTGGCCGCCCCTGCCTAGAAACCTCCCGGCTGGATGCGGAAGCCTGGCGGACGGCCCCACCCGGGTCCGTCTGAGCCTGCGGCCCCCGGGTGTGTCCTGGGCTCGGGCTGCTCAGGACGGACATTCTCTCAAGGACAGGCGCGATCGGGTGCTCGCCCGACCCACGTCCAGCGGCTGCCGTCAGCCTGGTCAGGTTGGGGCCCCGACGGTCTAGTTTCATGCGTGGGCACCAGGTTCACCTGCGGGGCTCACACAACGCGTGGAACTGGTCTGTGCTGTTTCACAGGAAGAAAGTCTTTTTTTTTTTTTTTTTCAGAATATCGTGGGGGTACAAACATTTTGGTTACACATGATGCCTTTGCCTTGCCCAGGCTGGGGCTGCAAGCGAGCCCCTCCCCATGCAGCGCGCTTCGCACCCGATGAGCACGCCGTGAATGTCACGACCGCGCGAGCACCTTCGTGTGATCACCCAGCACCAGTGAGATGGCGAGTACATGCGGTGCTCGCTTTTCCACCCTTGTGACACCCCACCTCGAAGGACGGGCTCCGGCTCCACCCAGGGTGAGGAGGAAAGTCCTCATATCCACTCTCGGGCGCGGTGCCATCCTCACTGGACTGCGCTTTGGAGAGAGAACTGGCCAGCCCCGTCTCAAACTGTGGGACGTCTACCTTGGTTTCCCCCGCAGTGACCTCGTCTTTGTCTAGCCGTCTCCCGTTTTCTGCCTTCTTGGGTCACCATGGCCATGGGGACATCACGAGAGGCCTGTGGCGGGAGGCTGAGGGCAGGCAGGGACCCGCAGGATTCATGGGGGAGTTAGCAATGACATGCCTGGGTGTGGGCAAATGACATTTCTCATGCTTTGGTAAAATATCCATAAAGCATCTGTAGGAAACTTTGCTTATTTGTATCATGAAATATGAAAAAGTCGGTGTGATCTCAACCCCAAGATGCAGCCCCCGCCACGGGGCCCCACCCTCCACCTGGACACAAGAAAGCGCTTTTATTTCTCTTCTCTTTCTTACATCACTGCTCCTTTTCAGAATTCCCGGCCACACGCACAAGTGCCCCTCTGGGAGGAGGGCCCGCGGCGGCCTGCCGCACGGTTGCGCTGTTTGAAGATCACTGTCACGCTGTGTAGACGAGGACTGTTTGTGTCTTGAAGACTTTCACATCCCTTTGCAGTCTAAAGCCAGAGCCCTTCCAGAATTACCCCTTGGATGTGACAATTCTAGCAGATCGTATTATCTACTTTACAAAAATCTAGTTTGCCCAAACCTATCTTGCCGGTTTTACCTCTTACTTAGACCTCTCTTCATTGCTTCTCATCTGGAATGTTCCCTGGCTTGTGCCATGAAGGAGACCCCTCTGACTCCTCGGCCATTCACACCACAGTCCTGCTGCAGTGACCCGGCACTGCCCTGGCCAAGGTGGCATCGGAGGAGAGCCACATTCTCCCTGTGTCATTTCCTTCCTCGTGGGACACAGCCATGGTCAGCGGGCGTGGAGGCCGCGCCAGGAGCCCAGGCGCATTCCGTGCAATAGCCTCGGCGTGATGTGCATGGAGTGGCGTTGGTGGCGTCTGTGCCCTGTCCACGCGTCACACGCGTTCAGAGTCCACTGGATGCAGCCAGGCTGCGAGGAAGGGCTCTCAAATTACCCTGGATAAGTGGTCCCAGCCCGTGGTGCTCACATTCCTTTAACCGAGAGATACATGGGTCCAACTACGGTTCACTGATGAGAAGACAGCCCACAGTCTCAACAGCTCCCCTCCCGTGTCCTCCTTCCCCAGACAGACGTGTCTGAGCTCCCGGTACATGCACGGCGCCACCCCACGCGTGACGCTGAACACGAGCGGTGGCTCAGAGGCACACAGGAGGGACAGACTGGGGCGCAATTACTCGTTGCGTGGTGGGACAAAGCTCTGATCGTGATCGGGACAGGGGTCATGGGAGCGCAGGCCCAGGATGGCCGTCTCTGCAGGCAGTCGGCTTCGTTGAGACGGGCTGGTGAGGGCCGAGCCAGACACGGGCGTGTCCAGCGTGCGTGTGCGTGTGCGCGGCGCCACTCTGGCCCGTGCATGCTAGATAAGGTCACTGTCCCTCCCTGAGCACTTGTGTGAATGAGCAAGGTGGGAGACAATCAGCAGCTTCTTCCCACCAAACAGAGAGATTCCTGCTGCCGCCAGAGAAGCCGCTGGAGTAGGAGAACCGGACGAGGTCAGAAGAGGAGGAGTCGGGAAGCCTGGTGCCAACAACCGACTGGAGTCAGCGTGGCGGGCGTGGAGTGAAGGTGGCGGCAGAGCCGGAGCTGGCCCAGGTGCCAGTCAGAAACGACGCAGCTCGGTGAGGAACCGGCCCACGGACCGGGACGCAGGGTCCGGATGGGGTCGTGCGTGAAGAGCCGGACCTGCACGAGCATTTCCCTCCTGGGGAGGCGGGAAGGTAAATATTGCGTCTTGGGATTCCGCGGCGGGGCTGCGCCCACCGATGCCTGATGAGGGCAATTTCCTTAATGCAAGGAGCCGCTCAGGTGCCAACGGCCCCGACACACGGGGTTGGCGTCAGAGCTCCTGAGCTCGCCTGGCGGGAGGCGCTGAGGGCCGAGGCATGCACAGGCCAGAGGACGGCGAGAGGGAGGGAGGTCGGGTGTGGCCATGCGGGCGTCTGGGCCAGAGAGCACCGCAGGGGAGTGCGCACATTGGAGTGACACGCACGGGGCACGCCAGACGGCCGCAGGCACGCCCGGGTCAGCTGCACCCGCCGTGCCCAGAAGCTCTGGATGCTCGAGGCCTCAGGGACTCCCGGGCAGGGGAGACGAGGGGAGAGCACAGGCGGGGACAAGGGGCTCGGCCAGTGCCACCGTTCTGGCTGCCACCCCACCAGCCCCGCAGCTCTGGCCTCCCCTCACCCTGGTCCCTGGGAGACCGTCTCCTCCGCACAGACTCAGCCAGTGTGAGGCGCAGAGGAGGGAGCTGGGGGTGTCGCCTGCCCCCTTCCCGCCTGGTCCCTCCCCGTCCGCAGCGCCAGCTCCGCTCCGGTCCCCACCCGCTTCCTCCCGGGCCTGGGGACGGTGTGGCCTCCTGCAGGTCCCAGCCCTCCGGCTGGTGGGTCACCCACAACCCCTTTGCCCAGGGTGAGGCCTCTGAGCAGCTGTTGGTTCCCCGCCAGGAGCAGGGAAGATCCCACCTCTGCCAGCAAGAAGAGGCCACGGATGACTGACGCCGGGCACAGACGGATGGTGCCCAGAGCCAGGAAGGGACGTGTTTTCCACGGCGGGGGCACAGCAGCGTCGCGTGACCAGGGTCAGGCAGGATGGCAGGTGGGTGAGAGGGTGCAGGCCCTGCGCATTGCCGGGGGCAGCCGTGTCGCTGGGCTGGCCGGCGGAGCCCCTGCTGGGGACAGCGGCGTGGAGGGGAAGGCGTGGGAGGATGAGGGACTGAGTGTTCCGTGGGCTGAGAGGAGAGCTGTGGGCAGAGGGTGGAGGAGGCAGGTGGCGTGGGGGGCACAGGCCGTGGGAGAGGCAGGGCACGCGACGAAGACGGCAAACCGAGAGTGCAGGACGCGGACGCCCTTCGAGACCAGCGGGAAGGCAGGGGCTAGTCACCTTTTCCGTCATCCAGCCTGTGCCGTTTCTGCAACACTCCTCACCTGGCATCTCGGCCGACTTCCCATCTCTCCTCCCTCTGCGCTGCCGCTCCCTGCAGACACCGACCCGGTCCAGATCCAGGTGCGGCTCTAACTGGACACAGATTCCTTAAGGGAAAACCACTCAGCATCTCGGGTCGAGGACACCCTCACATGCCGTTGGTGGGGGGTATCAATTAGCATGACCTCTCTGCGAGGCATGGGGCAGTGCGATTAACCCTCAGAGTGTCCCCTGTACAGCTTGTCATGTCCCCCCCCGAAGTGCTGGCACCTGAGGGGCCACGTCCCCGACGTCCCACCGCGCACGTGCTGAAGGCTGCCCGCTGCGCTGGTGGCGTGAGAGGTGGGGCCTCTGGCGGGTGATGAGGTCACGAGGTCACAGGGCAGAGCCCCAGGAGCGGGATAAGCACCTCGTGAGCGGCGGAGAGGCCCCGCGCCCCGCCCCACGCATGAAGGTGCAGCAGAAAGGTGGCCGTACGTGAGCCAGCGGGCAAGACCCTCGCCAGGCCCCACATCTGCTGCACCTGGGCCGTGGGCTTCCAGAACCCAGAGCCGTGGGAAGCGCATCTCTGCCGTTTACAAGCCGCCGGCTCCTGGTGCTCTGTCCCAGCAGCCCAGGCCAACGGACAGACGCACTCCCTGCCTGCTCCCACGGAAACCTGCGAGTCCGGCGCTCCCCTCGCCTGCCCCACCGCCGGTACCACCCCGTGGCATCTCAAGCTCCTCCCCCTCCTCCGCCTTCACCCCCCCAAGCCACAAGGGCGTCCTCTCCGTCCAGGACTGTGGACGACTCCTCCCTCCTCTCCTTTCCGCCAAGCTGTCCTCTCTGCTATCTGCTCAGCAGCCAGAGTGGTGCTTTAAAAATGCAAATTAGATCACGCTACTCCCTGCCTAAAATTCTTCAATGAGCTGACCTGCCTTCTGGGTTGATGCGTGAGTAGGAGGCACCGCAGCCAACAGACTCCGAGTGAGACTCGCTCTCTAACGCACTGCCGTCTCACGGAGCGTAGGAGGTGTCTCCAGGGACCAGATCCTGAGGAGTGTCCCGTGTGCACTCGAGAAAAACGTGTGTCTGCTGCTGTTTCGTGCAGGGCTCTGCACATGCCTGTGCGGTCCGGCTGCGTGACGGTGGTGCTCAAGTCCCCCGCTTCCCTGACCCGCTGCCTGGCTGCTCTGTCCAGTACCACAGTGGTCGTCTCCTCCTGCGTGTGCCTGGAAGATCCGGCGTTCAGTGCATATACAGTTAGCATCGCTGTCACCATCCTGATGAGCTGGCCCTTCTATAAGTTGTCCCTTTTATACAATGTCCTCCTACTTTGTCTCTTGAGACAGGTTTTTGATGTGACGTCTGTTTTGTCTGACATGAAGGCAGCCCCTCTTGCTCTCGTTCGGTTCCTGTTTGCGTGGAGTACGTTTTCCATGCTCCCACTTTCAACCTGTGAGAGTCCCTAGACCCAAAGTGAGTCTTCTGTAGACAGCACATGGGAACTGTGTTTTTATCCGTTCTTCCAGCCTATGTCTTTTGACCGGGGAGTTTAACCCATTCACATCTTTATACATTTTCTACCCAATAACACAGATTTATAATTATTATGTGTTTATTTTGTAAATCATGTAGGAAATGAAAGTGGAGTTACAAGCCAAAAATACAGTAATACTGGCTTCTGCGTTTGCCCACGTATTCACCACGTATTCACCAAAGATCTTTATTTCCTCCTGTGGTTACTGCTAGTGTCCATCCATTTCAAGTCCAAGGACTCCCTCTAGCATTTCTCGTAGACAGGCCTAGTGGTAACAGCCCCCTGAGCTTCTGTTTATCTAGGGAATATCTTAATATTTCTCTTATTTTTGAACGGCAGTTTTTCCAGATGCATCATAGAATTTTTGACTGGCAGAGGGTTTTTGTTTCGTTTCTTTCCTGCACCTTAAATGTGTCGTGGCCCCGCCTGCTGGCCTCCACGCTTTCTGATGAGAATTGGATGTTGACACTATGGCGGATCCTGTAAGGGATGAATCACTTCTTTCTTGCTGGTTTCAGAATTCTCTTTGTCTTTTCAGTCTGATTATGTGTCTTGTGGGTCTCTTTGAGTTTATCCTACTTGAAGTTCATTGAGCTTCCGGCATTTGTAGGTTCGTATCTTTCATCAAATCATACACCGTGACCGGGTGAGAGTTACTCGAGGAATGTGAAGTGGCTGAGTATGAGGCAGTCGTCGTAACGGAGCGTATTCACAGAACACAGCGTAGTCACCCTACATCTCTGTGGGTTCCACATCCATGGATTCCATCAGCCTTGGACTGAAAATGTAGTTGGGCCTATGCTGGCTGCGTATGTACTGAGCACGCACAGACTTCTTTTTCTTGTTATTTCCTAAACGATACAGTGTAACAACCATTTAGACAGCATTTACATCATCAGGGGCTATCAGTAATCCAGAGATGATTTAGAGTCTGTGGGAGGACGTGTGTGGGCCATATGCAAATACTGCACCATTCTGTATAAGCCACCAGGGCACCTGTGGATTTCGGAACCATCCCCCGTGGATACCAAAGAACAGTGGGTGTACACACACAAGTGTGTGTGCCTGATGTTTTAGCCAATGCTCATTGCGGCACTAGTCACAAGAGCCAAAAGGTGAAAGACCTTAAGTGCCCATCAACAGATGAACGGATCAACACAACGTGGCATAGACAGAAAATGGGCCATTGTTCAGCAACACAGAGGAGTGAAATTCTGACACATGCTACAACATGGAAGAACCTTGAAAAAATCATGCTAAGTGAAATGAGCCAAATATCAAATGGCAGATATTGTGTGATTCCACTTATCTGAAATATCCAGAATAGGTAAATTCATACAGACAAAAAGTAGATTCACAGTTACCAGTAGCTGTGGTGGGGAGTTAGTGCTTCATGGTTACAGGGTTTCTTTTTCTTTCTTTTTTTTTTTCTTGAGACAGAGTCTCACTCTGTTGCCCGGGCTAGAGTGAGTGCCGTGGCGTCAGCCTAGCTCACAGCAACCTCCAACTCCTGGGCTCAAACGATCCTTCTGCCTCAGCCTCCTGAGTAGCTGGGACTACAGGCATGTGCCACCATGCCCAGCTAATTTTTACTGTTTTTAGTAGAGATGGAGTCTCGCTCTTGCTCAGGCTGGTCTCGAACTCCTGACCTCAAGCAATCCTCCTGCCTCAGCCTCCCAGAGTGCTAGGGTTACAGGCATGAGCCACCGTGTCTGATCGATTACAGGGTTTCTGTTTGGGGTAACAAAAAAGTTTTAGAAAGAGTTAGAGGTGATGGTTGCATGACATTGTGAATATAATTAATATCACTGAATTTTACACTTAAAATGGTAAAAATGGAAATTTTAATTTTACATGTGTATGTTACCATAGTTTTAAAAAACTAATATACCAAAACCATTGTGTGCTCTAAATGGGTAAATATATGCAAATTTTATCTAAATGAAACTACTTCTTAAAAGATATAAATGACATTTTGGGGACAACTGGGAAAGAGCTTACATGAACCAAATATTAGGTAAGAGAAGAAACTGTTGTTTTGCTAAGTGTGACAATGTTCTTGTGCTAGAGTGGGAGATCATTCTTAGAAGAGGCACGGTGACAAACTTAGTACACTAAGTGTCATAATATTGAAATTTTACTTTTGAATGATTAAGAGAAAAAAAGTGTGTTATTGTGTGTATACTTTCAGATGGGAAAGGGAGAGAGAGAATAAAGTTGGCAAAATAATTAAAAAAGTCACGTATATATGGTTGTGTATCTATGTGCAATCTCACTGTATTTTGAAATTTGCAAAATCATTGGGAGAGAATCTCATTTCTATTTAACATTAATCAGAACTTCCTAACCAGGGTTGGGCCAGGGTGCAGGTGCCCAGGATGGGGTGGGGGGGGCTGGGTCAGGGTGCAGGTGCCCAGGACAGGGGTGAGTCGGGGCTGGGCCAGGTGCAGGTGCTCAGGATGGGGAAGGCAGCCCGGCCAGGTCCTCCAGAGGCCGCTCCAGGCGCTGGGAATAGGCTGTACAGAAAAAATTACACAGAAGCTGAACAGCTCCCAGAGTCTTTTAACTATCTCTATACAGTCACCATGACATCCCATGACATTAATAAAAATATTGTAAGTTTTCATTCAGTTATGCAAAACACACATATTAACGGCATATTATGTGCCAGTGTTAGGGTTTTTTATTATATATGTTGAAAATACTTTTCCCAGTTTTAAATTTGGCTTTGAAATCTGTTGATGACGCTTAGTGATGTGGTAAAATTTCATATTTTCATATGGTAACATCCTGGTCTTTTCCAAAATACTATGATTTCTTCCATTGCTCATTTTCCCAAGGGTTTTAAGTACCCCGATTAAAAATATTCAACTGACTCACGTTTTGAGTTCTACTCTCCTGCCGTGTGGACACCAGAGTGTCCGGGGCTCCCACTTTCCCAGGCCTGGCCATGCGGGGGGGCTGGGTGGACGGAAGCCTGGCCAGCTCTGCTCTGCAGCTGCGAGGAGCCTTGTGGAAAGGACTTGAGCAGAAACATACAAATAAGAAATGAAATTGTTCTGTGAGCACAGAGAACAGGCGACTGAGGGCTGTTTTAAGTTAGAAAATGAACACAACACCAGGGGGCAGGGAGCTGGAGGTTGTGGGAGCTCATGGCTGGGGCTGAGCCGGGGACCTGCACCCGGGACACTGACACACCAGGTGTCCCCAGAGCGTCAGCCCCCACCCTGGTGCTGTCGTCCACGCGGCCGACACGCCGTCCCCAGCAGTGCGGTCTCAGACGCAGACCAGGCAGGGACTGACTCTGACCAGACAGACTGTAAAGTTTAAGATGAGAATGTCATCACCACTGGCCTCCGCAGATGCTGTCTACACCAAGACTCTCTCCGGGGACACCCGACGTGCTCTGCGCTCGGGACATGGGGGCGGCAGGGCAGACTGAGGGGACAGCCAGGAGGGGCGGACAGGCCTGAGCCCCTCTGGAGGTCTGGGTGGGAAGGAGCTGGGCTGGGAGAGACTGGGGCGAGTCTGCAGAGGCGGCAGTGCAGACACACAGGAGGGGCTCACGGAGCCGAGTCTCTTTACTGATTTCTTATCTCACAGGGCGACACTGATTCACATTCTGGGGGGACCCTGACGTCACCCTCACCAAATAGGTTTCATTCAGTTCGGCAGAGCTGAGAGCTCTTGGTGGTCACAGGGGCTGGAGATGCAAAAGGAGAGCCCCGTCCCCAGCCCCCGTGTCCTCAACGCCTGGACGGCAGAGGCGGCGTCCCGGGTGCAAAGGGCGCGGCGACACAGCCACGGCGCGGCGACGTCGGACAGGCAGCGGCGCCCGGGCCTGGCTCACTCGCCAGCTGCGCTGCGCACACCCAGCAGAGCGGTGGGGAAAGCGGTGCCGGGCGATCTGGTATCATCCAGAAACGAGTAAGCCCAAAGCTGTTTTCTAAAAGCAAGCACGTTTCTAGCATTTCTCCGTTAATCTGCTTCAGACCGGACACAACTGACTTCAAAGTGTTTCAATTCGTGTTAAAGCAACCCACCATTTGTACGTGCAATGCACGA
Source organism: Lepilemur ruficaudatus (assembly GCA_963574885.1). NCBI lineage: Eukaryota > Metazoa > Chordata > Mammalia > Primates > Lepilemuridae > Lepilemur > Lepilemur ruficaudatus. Next base: position 17,048 of record CAUYRT010037055.1, on the reverse strand, counting down.
TTGCACCTGGCATTTCTGTCCCTCTATCTCAAGTATTTTGGTCAAATCGTTAGGCTCTTAAAAACCTGTATTTACAGAAAAACTGGTTTAGAGTACCTGCTGTGTTGTACACAACCAATAAGTTCAGTTTTACCTGTCAATTAAAAAAATGAGTGCCACTGAAAAACATTACAGTGCACCTGCTGAGTTTGAATGTTTTTGTTTCCCAGGCGCACGTCAGAACTCACTCCCCGGAGCAGGCGTCGGGAGGCGAGGCCCAGGGAAGGTGTCCTGGCCCCACGCACGGCTCACGGGAGAGGCCGCTCCCCCAACCCCTCCCCATGAGGACCCCACGCCGGCCCTCCGGGGACGCAGCGTTCCAGGTGTCTCTTAGAAGCAGAGAGACCAGGCTCCGACCTGCCGGCGCCGTGGGCTTGGACGCGCAGGCTCCAGAACTGTGAGAAACAAACTCTGGTTCTTTGTAAGTTACCCAGTTTCAAGGCTTCTGTTCCAGGAGCACGAAACGGACTGAGGCAGTGCCCCTGAGTAAATCCTCTTGCTCAGATCTTCGTCTGGGTGGTTTTCTAAAATGGGGCACATAATAGCCAAAACACACTTTTTAAATGCCAAAAGTCAGAACCTAAGCTTTTCAAATAGTACCGTATTAATTTGCCCTCTTGGAGGCTAGTATGGTAACATAGGAATCATCTTAATAAAATAATTGGCTGAGATTTTATGCAAAGATTAACTCAACACAAAACTTAATGAAACAGATCTTTAGTAAATTTCAATTAATTATACTCTAACCATCAATGACTTTCATCAGAGAACACATACTCTTGTGATTCAAAACCAAATATTTTAAGAGTGGTGATTATACCTAATAGAAACTGACAGGAAAGTATTTTATTTAAAATAGTCAAAATAAAAGGCAAATAAGCATCTATATTTGTCTCATTTTAGAAAACACAGGCTTTAAGGATCAAAGTAAGTTTCCAAACTCAATGCCAGAATTAAAATTTCATTTCACGGGAATGTTTAATAACAAATATTCAACCAACAGATTATAATTCTAAAGCTGTACAATAAATTTAAAAAGCTTTCTAATTCTTCTTCTTTACCAAAAAAATCATGAACTAATGAATCAACAATAGAAAGTTAATAATAATTTCAGAAAAAAAGGCACATCCAGGCAAAATATTCAAGGCGATTTGTAAAATGCAGCGGTATAGTTCTACTGCAAATGATGAACTGACTACAAATAAATTACTCTGAAAAATTCTACAATATGACGGGAATATCCTGAAACACCAGGAAAACGCCCAGTCTTTGCTAGTGTGGTCTTCTGTTCCCAGGAGGAAGGCCCACGGGCGTGCAACAGGAAGTGCTCCCTGCCCCACCGGGGTCCCGTCGCAGGGTCCACTGCCAGCTCCGTGCAGTCAGAGACTTGACCGTCTCTCTGGTCTCGGCACACACCTCATAATCGCAGCTCTCCACAGCACCGGGGCAAGCAAGAGGCTGAGCGTGGTCACACTGAGTATCAGGAGGTACACCTGCAACACGGAAACACGGCGTGTTCACACAGGGCGTCAGCAGGGCCACCCGCACGGGTGCGAGGCCCAGTGAGCATCAGCAGGCAGGTCACACTAGGAGCCACACCTGCAAACCGAAGTTCAGTGCTACGTCTCTGGGCCACATCCAAGCAGCCACAGGTGAGAAGACATTCAGGTGTGGGTGGACTGACGCTGGACAGTCACTGGAAAGGCGTGGCCAGCCCTGAGCAATCGCAGGGCAATATCCTGGAGCCTGTGCTTCCTGAGTCCTGCCGCAGAGCAGACAGGCCCAGACAGAGCCCCGCACAGCCGGGCGGCCTGTGGCCTGGTCTCGGGGGAGCTTGCCGCACCCGATCCACTCTTCAGCAATTACGTCCGCTGTACCGCAGTGCTAAGAATTCTAAGACTGCTCCTGTTCTCTTCACTTACAAAACACACAGAGGCAATCGCTTAATTCTCTGCGCTCTGTAGCATTTCAGTGTATTGTTCGTAACAGGAGCTTTTATAAAGCACTCGGCCCACAGTTATGTTTCATGTCTCTTAGATGTTATTAATATGTAAGCTAGCAGCTTAGCTTTAAAAAATTAGCTTTCTTTCCACAGGAAATGTTGACATCAGAGTGCCTTGATTATAATTCTCGTAAAAGGTAACCGTGAGAGCTCAAGCAGTACTAGCTGGTAACTTCGTCCACAGAATTCCCCATCTGTGTGAGCAGACAGCTGCGCAGCCCACCACGTGCCCACCACGGCAGGGGCTCCACGCCAGGCTGGGCCGCGCTGACGGGGGCCTGGGCCTGGACCTCGAGGGCTCTGAAACTCGACTAGGTGCACGGCACTAGGCCCCTGCCGCCCCCCACAGGCCCGATCCCCGAGCCAGGCCGTGGACGCGCACGGGCAGCGCGGGCACTCACCTCCCGAGAGATGATGCCGGCCCTCCGTGCGCGGCTCCCCAGCACGAAGGAGAACTCGCTGACCTGGGCGAGCCCCGCGGACACGATCCACCTGATGTGCCGGCTGCTCTGTGGCAGGATGAGCGACAGGACCAGCGCTGCCAAGACAAACTGCGAGAGCGGTTGCGCGTCACGGCGGAAGGCACGAGCCCAGAGAAAATTAGGATGCACACACAGCAAACCCAGATGGAAAACATCAAAATGCCACAATAGCTCTTGAATAGCCTACAGAGTAAGGAAACACACACGGGCACCTCAAATGCCCGGAAGGCTCCAAATAGTGCAAAACATCCTGAATAAATCCACACAGAAGGTGGCAGAATCAGGATTTTGGCTCTGTAGCAGAAAACAAGCCTTTGTCCCAAACTAATAGTATTAAATATTACGTAGCATCCAAGATGCAAATTTAGAAAAATAAGATAGAGGGATGCATGTCTTTGGGGTAAGCAGCCCAGAGCTGGGGGAGCACCCCAGCAATTGTCAGACATTTGGCTCCTTAAAATGGAAATAGTTTTAAGTCAAACTTTGCAATCCAGAAAGCCTGATGGCTACTGAACAGCCAATCACACCTTACACGTTAACACAGGCAACTCGATAATCTGTGGTCACCGAGAAGAGACAGATGGAAGGCGCCCATGCCAGTTTCAGGCCTTTACAATGCACGCTGGCATCTGTCACAAGAAGGGGGGGTAGGGCGCAAGGTCAACATCACAACCCAAGGACCCGTCTCAAGGATCCAGAAAGGACTTTCTCCCATCCCAACTTTTGGGAATTCCCAATTTTCACCATCCACAAATCTGAGACAACAGACCATACTGAGAAACCATCCCCCCCAGAGCCTGACCCACACCTGCCTCCTTGCAGTGGTTGAGCCGTTGCGCAAGAGCCTCCCCCGAGACGCGGGCGGGAGGCGGGTGGAAGAGGCAGAGCCCCGCAGACGGGCCCTCCCCAGATGCAGGGCCGGGTGGGCCCCCACACATGCCGCGGTCATGGCTGGAAACCAGGCCCCGGGAAGGAGGCTGAGCCGTGCAGCACGTGAGACCAGAAGACCGTGGACTCGACCAGGCCCGCGTTACGAGGAGGGAAAGTCGATACCTTCATGAGCACCACCGACAGAGTGAGGAACACCAACACCGTGAGCTCGTACACCACAAACGTGGGGAAAACGTGGAGCCCTGCTGGGAAACAGGTCAGACAGGTTACTCACGACATGGGAACACGCTCCCACCAGCTCACACCCACCTCCCAAGTATACAGCTACACCCTAAGAGTGCATGAAACTCGTTTCAATAAAAGAACTAAACGCCTGTAATCCTAACACTCTGAGAGGATCGCTGGAGCTCAGGAGTTTAAGACCAGCCTGAGCAAGAGTGAGACCCTGTCTCTACCAAAAATAGAAAAATTAGTCGGGCTTGGTGGTGCCTGTAGTCCCAGCTACTCAGGAGGCTGAGGCAGGAGGATCACTTGAGTCCACGAGTTTGTGGCTGCCGGGGCTATGATGACACCACTGCACTCTGCTTGGGGTGACAAAGCGAGACTCTGTCTCAAAAAAAAGTCCTAAATTCTTGTAAGTGCACTTGTAAAAGCACTAGCAATGCAGCGAGCCTGCTGGTCCTGGTGCGATGCCAGCTACCACTCTCCAACAGGCTCGCTGTGGAGGGCGCAGTGGGGCACCTGAGAGGGAGTGAGTGTTCAAGCCGAGAGGCGAAGGAGCCCGAGCCTGTCTGTGCAGCCCGTCAGCGCCAGGGTGCCACGCTCAGGGGACGTTTGTTGCCAACATTCCTTTTCCTTTCTTGTTTGGCTCACACGTTTGGAAAAACAACAGGAAACATTTTCCCTATATATGTTTTCTCTCTCTGCTCTTGAGGCTCCCCCTGGGGCCTCACCCGCTCACTCAGATACCACACATGGACACATATGGCGGCCACTCAGGCCCTCTGTCCGCCCAGTGGCAGAACATTACCTCAAAAAGCAAATCCAAGAATCTCTGGTGTTCAAGAGGGAGCTGAGCACAAGCGAGGGGTGGATGCTTATTCACAGAAGTGATGACAGAAAACTCTCCAACTTGAGAAAGACGTAAACATCCAGGTACAGGAAGGCCTGAGAACACCAGATCCAACCCAAGCCCAGGACATTTAATGGGCAAACTCTCAAAGGTCCAGAACAAAGAGGGGATTCTAAAAGCAGTAGGAAAAGAGGCAGACAACAGAGAAAGGAGCTCCGATTCGCCTGGCCACACTTCTCGATAGAAACAGGCCAAGAGGGAGTGGAACATTGTCACGGCGCTCAAAGAAAAAACCTGCCATCCAAGGATACTGCACCCAGCAAAACCATCCCTCAAATGTGAAGGAAAGATAAGTCTTTCCCAGACAGGCAAAAGCTGAGAGAATTCGCCACCACCAGGCCTGTGCTATAAGAAATGCTAAAAGGAGTTCTTCAATCTCAAAGCAAAAAACACTGATGTGCAAACAGAAAACTTTTCAAGGTATAAACCCCCCTATAAAATTACGGGGACCAATCTTAAGAAAACTCTGTTACCATAACTATGACAATGTGCAATCCACCTATAACTCTAGTAAAAGACAAATCTATCAAAAAAAAGAAAAAATAGATACAGGCCCCTGTTAAGACACAGGTGATATAAAAACATGTAAGCTGAGACAACCAAGAGTCAAAATGTGGAGGGGATGGACTTAAAAGTGAAGGATTTTTGTGGGGTTTTTGCTTTTGTTTGTTTCTGTTCTTTTATTTGTGATCTAAAATAAGCTATCATCTCTTTAAAATAACTTGTGTTATCTATACAATGTTTCTTGTAAGCAAAAACATGTTCATGGTAACCAGAGCACAAAAACCCATAATAGATTCATTAAAAATAAAAAGCAACAAATTAAAACACACGACCTGAGAAAATCACTTAACCACAAAGCAAGACAGGAAGAAAGGAAGAGAAGAGTCTCAAAGTAACCAGAAAACAAGCAACAAAATGGCCGCAATGAGGCCCTCCTCGTCAATAATAGCACAATGTAAATGGACTCGATTCTCCAATTAAAAGACACAGAGAGGCTGATGGATAAAGAAACAAGACTGAACCATATGCTGCCTTCAAGGAACCCACTTTCCCTATAAAGACACATGTAGACGGAAAGTGAAGGGGTGGAAAGTGGAAAAAGATATACCCCTTGCAAGTGGAAACCAAAAAACAGCAGGAGTAGCTGTATTTAGATAAGATACACCATATTTATCCATGACCATAAAAATAGATATGGAAGATCACTATATAGTGAGAGAGGGGTCAACCTGGCAAGAAGATACAACAATTATAAATATCTATACACCCAACAGCACCCAAGTGTATAAAGTAAACATTAATAGATCTACAGAGATTGGCCGTAATACAGTAACAGCAGGGGACTTTGACACCCACTCTCAGTAATGGACGGGCCATCCAGACAGAGTCAACACAACAGTGGCGTTCAACTGCGCCCTGGACCCAGCAGGCCCAGCTGACAGTCACAGGACATCACAGCCAGCTGCTGCAGAACACACCTTCTCGTCGGCACACAGAACGGTCTCTGGGACAGGCCACAGCCTAGGCCATAGAACACGTCTGGACAAATCACATAGACAGAAGTCATGTAAAGTATCTTTTCTGACCACAATGGAATGAAACTAGAATTCAATAACAAGAGGAACCTTGCAAAACACACAAACACATGGAAATTAAACAGCATGCTCCTCAACGACCAGTGGGTCAATGAAAAAATTAAGAGAGAAATTATTTAAAAATTTCTTTAAACAAATGAAAGTCAAAATACAACACACCAAAATCTATGGGATACGGAAAAAGCAGTACTAGGAGGGGAGTTTATAGCAATAAGTGCCTATATCAAAAAAGTAGAAAGACTCCAAATCAACAACCTAACGGTGTACCTCAAGGAACTAGAAAAGCAAGAACCAACCAAAGCCAAAATTAGTGTCACAGAAGGAAAGAAATAATAAAGATCAGAGCAGAAATAAACAAAATTGAAACTAAAAAAAAAATACAGAAGGTCAATGAAATGAAAAGATGGTTTTTTCAAAAGATAAAATTGGCAAACCTTTAGATAGACCAAGGAAAACAGAGAACAATCAAGTAACTAAAATCAGAAATGAGAAAGGAGACATAAAAACTGAGACCTCAGAAATACAAAGCATCGTAAGAGACCACTGTGAATGACTAAATGCCAACAAACTGGAAAGCCTAGAAGAAATTAATAAATTCCTGGACACATAAAATCTACCAGGATTAAACTATGAAGAAACAGAAAACCTCAACAAACCAATAACAAGTAATGAGATCAAAGCTGTAATAAGATGTCTCTAATTAAATAAAAAAGAAAAATAATTTTCAAATATAAAAGAAAAACAAAATAGTTGTATACCAGGTACCAGGGGAAAAATAATAATTTTAAAATACAAAAAGTCTCCAATTAGAGAGAAGCCCAGGACCTGACGGATTCACTGCTGAATTCTAGTAAGCGTTCAAAGAACTAGTAACAATTCTACTCAAACTCCTCAAAAAATTGAAGAGGGAACACTTCCAATTCATGCTACGAAGTAAGAATAACCCTGATGCCAAAACCAGACAAGGACACAACAAAAAAAGAAACTACAGGCCAACATCCCTGATGAATACAGATGCAAAAATCCTCAACGAAATACCAGCGAACAGGATTCAACAACACACTGAAAACATCCTTCATCATGATCAAGTGGGCTTCATTCCAGGATGCAAGGGTGGTTCAACATGTGCAAATCAATAAACATGATACTTCATGTCCACAGAGTCAAGGACAAAAACCATGTGATTACTTCAACATATGCCAAAAAAAGCATAAAATTCAATAGCCCTCCATCATAAAAACCTCATCAAAATGGGTACCGAAGGAACATATCTCAAAATAATAAGGGCCAACATCACACTTAACAGAGAAAATTGAAGGCCTTTCCTCTAAGGACTGGAACAAGACAAGGATGCCCACTTTCACCGATTTTATTCAACGTAATACTAGAAGTCCTGGCCAGAGCAATTACGCAAAAGAAAGAAATCAATGGCATCCAAACTGGAAAGGAAAGAAGTCAAATTAGCCTTGTTTGCAGACGACATGATCTTACACCCAGAAAAACCTAAAGACTCCACCAAAAAAGTGTTAGAACTGATACACAAATTCAGTAAAGTAGCAAGATACCAAATCAACATACAAAAATCAGTAGCACTTATATTCACCAACAGCTAACAATCTGAAAAAGAAACCGAGAAAGAAATCCCATTTACAATAGCTACAAAATATACAAAATACCAAGGAATCAATCTAACCAAAGGAGAGAAAGATCTATACAAAGAAAAGTCTAAAACTATGATGAAAGAAATAGAAAAGGATGCAAAAAGGCAGAAAAATATTCCATGCTTGTGGATTGGAAGAATATTATTACGATGGCAACACTACCCAGAGCAATTTATAGACCAAAGCAATCCCTATCCCTATCCAAATACCAATAACATTCTTCACAGAAATAGAAAAAAAAAAAAAAACTCCTAAAATCTGTATAGAACCACGAAAGACCTAGAATAGGGAAAGCCATCCTGAGCAAAGAGAACGAAGCTGGAGGCAGCACAATACTCGACTAAAAAACACTACAAAGCTACAGTAACCAAAGCAGCATGGGACTGGCATAAAGACAGACACACAGACCAGTGTGACCTAATGGAGAACCCAGACACAAATCCACACATTTACAACCAACTCGTCTTTGACAAAGGCATTAAGAACATAACAATGAGGAAAGGGCAGTCTTTTCAACAGATGATGCTACAAGAATTGGACAACTGTATTAGGAAGAATGAGACTAGATCCCCATCTCTCACCACATACAAAAATCAAATCAAAATGGGTTAAAGACTTGAATCAAAGACTGGAAACTATCAAAGGCTGGGGTAGTCAGCAGGGGACAGCTGGGGGACACTGGGGTCAGCAGGGGTGTGGCCAGCGTCGGAGTCAAGAGGGGCACAGGGAGAAGACGGTGAGGAGGGGACAGCAAGAAGGTCACATGTCAGCAGAGGCCGCACTGGGCACAGCGCTACCTGGTGTGCCAAGAACCGCCAGGCCCCGGATCCCCTGGTGGAAGGGGCCTACTTCACCTGGCGCAGGGTGCGCCCCGACTCTGGGCTGCCCCTCTGGGACCGTCTTGGCTATTTGCAGGGCCCCTCACGCTACTTGGGAGCATTTCCGAATCAGCAGCAGCTCGATTTTCAGTCTTGCAGGGGCTGCGCTGAGTCTGTGGACCTGCAGCAGGCTCGTGGGCATCTCGGGCAGCGGCCGTGCTTGCCTGGACAGATGCCAGGTGGACGGTCATGACACCGGACGTCCACGTGACTTTGTCGCTTTCAAGTTACTTCTCCAGCCCGCTGCTCCAGAGGCCCTGACAACGGAGGTTCCCAGGGCAGCCACCTGGACATGCTCCAGTTAAGGTTTTTGTGTCAAAATTCATATTTCCTGAAAACTCACCACTTTGACGAGTCAGTCTGAGTGGCTAAGCCCATCCCAGTGCCCACCCACGGTGCCCCTCGGCACCCATCCGCTCGGGACGCACACTGCTGATCCGTGGGCTCTAGGGCCTCTTTTCCCTCTTTTAACGTAAGAATTCTCCTCACGTCCTAGAAAAATATACAACAGTTTCTGGCTACTAGCAATCCAAATTAAGATACGTGGAACATACTTAATTCTTTTTTTTTTTTTTTTTTGAGACAAAGTTTCACTCTGTTGCCTGGGCTAGAGTGCCGTGGCATCAGCCTAGCTCACAGCAACCTCAAACTCCTAGGCTCAAGTGATCCTCCTGCCTCAGCCTCCTGAGTAGCTGGGACTACAGGCATGCGCCACCATGCCCAGCTAATTTTTTCTATGTATATTTTTAGTTGGCCAATTAATTTCTTCCTACTTTTTAGTAGAGATGGGGTTTCGCTCTTGCTCAGGCTGGTCTCGAACTCCTGACCTCAAGTGATCCTCCCGCCTCGGCCTCCCAGAGTGCTAGGATTACAGGCGTGAGCCACCGCGCCCGGCCTTAATTTTCAAAATAACTTTTTGCTGTATAAAACACAAGCATGCACACACACATCACAGGCCCAATCTGCAAGCACATAACAGACATGACTGTAACGTAAAGAGGAAAGATGACCTATCGACGCAAAGAAAACGATGGCCAGGAAGTCACGGATGGGCTCGATGTAGGACGTGATCTCCTCGGTGGCCATGTGGCCCTGGGAAGAGATGAGCGCTCCGGCCAGGAAACAGCCCAGCTCCATGGACACATCCAGCAGCTCCGTGACCTGGGAGGAGGACAAACGTCACATGAGGACACGCAGGTGTCTGAGACCCCGCAGGACCACGGCAGCGAGACGGACAGTGGGCATCGCGACGCAGCCCGTGTCCGCCAGCGAAGCTGAGGAGGGCCTGCGAGAGGACAGCCACCAAAGTCACCACACCAGGAGAAAATGCTGCTTTGAAACATGTGAAACGCTCGTGCGGACGGCTGTGAAACTCTGGAGTAGGAACACCTCCCTAAACTTACGTCCAGCATTTGTGAGACACGTTCTTTGCCCTGACTCATGAACAGCCTAAGGTGACCTAGACGGCGCAGTCCCATCCCCACCTCCAACCAGAGAGAGCACAGAGCCGGCCAGCGAGCCCCTGAAATGACGCGACCGGGAACAGCACCGGCTAACCCAGAAACGACTGGTCTGACAGCGCACCTGTGAGCCAGACCAGAGGGAGGCCCGGCGCGGCCCACAGGGTTTCAGCTACAGTGCTGTTCACGCAAGGGCTTCAGACACAGCCCCACTGAGGCTTTCCGACACAAACAACTCGGAAGATGGTTCTCATTCAAGAAAATAAAACTATACAAGAGAGCAATAACAAACAGAAAATGAACTTTTAAAAAAAGACCATTTACAGTAGCATCAAAAACACTGAGTCCTGAGAAATGAATCCAACAGAGGTGCAGAAGCCCCACACCCAACACGACGACACTCTGCAGAGAAACACGGCCGGCCGGAGCAGGCCGAGGGGCCGCGACCCCACACAGGGCCAGTCTCCCTCGGCCGGGCGGCGGATCCACCAGCTGTCGACCAGAGGCCTCCCGCGGGGACACCGACAATCTAAAACTTCACGTGGGCTCGGGAGGGAGCATGAGCGTGGCCAGGGCAGCCCTGACACAGAGCAAAGCTGGGGCTTGGACCCAACTGGGCATCGGGTACGGTGCCTGCCGGGGCAGGTGAGCAGAGGGACAGAACGTAGAGCCAGAACACGCACACCACACACACGTGTGGACACCACCACGAAGCACACACATGCACATACATGCCACTCACTAAACGCGCCTGTACACGTGCCACTCACAAAGCACACACATGCATGTATACCTCACGCACACGCAGCGCACCATGCATGTGCACACGGCGACTTGGTTTCCAACACAGGGCATCCAGCAATGCCCGCGGAAGAACTCCCGCCCACCACCTCATCCCAACGCCGCAGCCGCGTCCAGGCCCAGACGGACCGAGGCCAGACCCACAGGGCGGGGCAGCCAGCGTGAGAGGATGACACGGAGCGGCTCCGGGCACGAAGACCCCTTCTGCAGAACATAGAAAGCGCTGGCCACACACAGGACAATTGGTAGCCGGATTACACCAGAGAACTTCTGTTCGTCATGAAACACCACTGAGCGCATGAAAAGGCACGCCATGTGGGGCGTGGAGAGGAGGGTGCTAGCAGAGGACGGTCGAGTCAACGAGCCGGGCACAGCGGCCACGCGTGCGCGACGCCTGCCACAGAGCGTCCACGGGCGGCCCAGACCCCAGCTCACGGCAGACGGGGAGAACTGGGGGTGCGGGCTCCCTTCTGGGTGATGGCCACGTTCTGCGACTGGGCACAGCACATGAACACACTCAACTCCGCCAAGCTGCACACTGCAAAATGTTGACATGAATTCTATGCTATGTGAATTTCACCTCAGTAAAAAAAAAAAAAAAAAAAAAGACAAAAAATTTGCCAGAACATACATAAAGAATCCTTAGAAATGAGTAAGAAAATCACCACCTTAGAGAAAAGAGCCTGAATGTTAACAGGCCCGTCCAAGGAAGACGCGCATTCAGCTACTGAGACAGAGAAGAAGCCAAGTCGGCCACGCCCCTGGAGCAGTGGGCCCAGGCTTGGGCGGGAGCTCCCACAGGTGTCAGTGAGTCCAGCACGTCAGACACTGGGACAGTCACCCACGCTGAGCACCTGTGCTGGGACCCAGCCACTCCACCTCACACGCCGCGCACGCCTCAGACACAAAGTCACGTTTCAAACACGAGGGTGAGGATGCCCCCAGGCTTTGCCAACAACAGTCCCAGGTGCGCGTGGGCCCCTCCCAATGCCCGCAGGCCCCCGTGCACACGCCCCCCTCCCCCCATGCGCGCGCCCCCCCGTGCACACGCCCCCCCATGCGCGCCCCCTCTGTGCGCGCGGCCCCCCACGTGGGCGCTACCCCCATGCGCGCAGGCCCCCCTGTGCACACGCCCTCCTCCCCCCATGCGTGCGTTTCCCCCCCCAACGCACAACCCCTGTGCACACAGCACCCCCCCCCCGTGCGCGCAGTCCCCGGACCCACAGTGGGAGGATGAACCGTGACAGACGCACGGGGTGAGGAGGGACTCGGGAGGCGCAGCAGCCCGACTGCGCGGGAACCTCAGACGCGACAGGAGGCAAAGCCAGCGGGGAGAGAAATTCCAGCTCCTGGAGCCACTTGGAAGAGCGTGGAAGCTGTCCAGATAAGACAGACTTGTTGGAAGTTACCTTCAAAGGGAGAAGCACTCTGAATGGATAGAGCAGGGTGACAATTTAAATGAGTCGCATTCGTAAAACAGAATCGCTAGGAGCAGCTTTGGGCAGAAGCGAACTGAGGTCTTCTCCCAACATTATAAAATACCAGCAGCCAGTCAAACCACAGACAAAAATAATTTTCAATTTATTTCTTTAACCGAAACTTTTTGAGATAATCATCCATTCACGTGCAGTTTTAAGGAGTAACACAGGATTGTCCTGCGCCCTTTCCTCCACTTCCCCAAGGGTGACGACCTGCCCAAGGACAGGCGGAGCCGGAGCCAGGACCCCGGCAGGGACAGCACGAGGACGCAGCACACCGTCCCCACCCCAGCCGCTCCGTCTTCCGGCACCACGCACTGTCCCTCGGTTTCTGAATTCTGTCACACCATGAATGGCGCCACACGGCACGTGGCCCCAGGGCCGGCTTCTCCGCTCAGCACCGCCCGAGACCACTGGGGCGCCGCATGGTTTCACTGCAGCGAGCATCCCACACTGGGCACTCCGCGCGGTGTGACAGTCACCCACTGCAGGACCTCGGCCTGTTTCTGGCTGATGGTAGTGAACACGTGAAGTAAGCTCATCTCTCCGGGATGGACGTCCAGCAGCGCAGGGGCCAGGCTGTGTGGCAAAGTGCACGGTGACGTCACTGTTTCGCCCGCCCACGGGCGTCCGAGGGCGTTTCTCGCTCTCGGGAACAGCTGTGCTCTCCACCAGGAGAAGCTGCTTCCCACAGTGAACCCTCCCAGCCCCCACGTACGGGCGGCAACAGAAGCCGCACCGTTAACTGGCCGGTTAGCAGCAAACAATTAAAAGTTGTTTTCAGAACGCAATCTTGCATTTCAGTTGCAAAGCTATTTGGAAGTTTACTACAGAGTCACACGGCTTGATGCTGGTGTTTACCGGGCTTGCAGGATCACAGGTTTGTTTGTTTTTAAGGCAGCACTCACAAACTTTTAGCGAAGTGCTAAGAGCACGAGTCAAAACAGACCGACAGGCTGAGCTCGCTGCACTGCGTGCTGGCGGGCAGCGTGGTGACTGTGAAACTGAAGACACTCGTCAGTGTTTCAGATATTTTAACCACCACGAAAATGAAAAGATCAAGAACTGATCACAAGCTTTCAGCGAAACAGACGATAGATCAGACCATATAAACGTACGACGTAATTTGAGAATTACCGTTAACATAAAGAAGATGAGGGCGGAGATTCCCAGGATGAGCATCTCTTTGTTCCCTTTGCTTTCCGCGTGCAGCCGTCGGTAATACGGTCCCACGAGGTAAGTCTTCATGACCAGACACAAGAGCAGAACGGCGGCCAGCGAAAACAGGATCTGGCCGGTCAAGACCAGCACCCGCAGCACCGCCACGGCCACGCTGGGGAAGAAGAGACGTGACATGTTACAAAATAAATTACCCAAATCATACACGTTTTTATCTTCAAACACTAAAATAAAACCCATGAGCCATACTAATTTCAGAGATTAAGTTACTTGAAGCAAAGGCAGAAGGTAGATTGTTTTGCGATCGACACTTGGGAGCAAACGCGTTTTCTCGGATGTGGGCACTCCCCCTGGCAGCCTTCCTGCATCAGGGGACCCGTGGTAAGGAAGCTCCTCCCCAGGACCAGCCCCCGTCGCTCCTCGCGAGGTCGCGGTCGCCCTCGAAGCCGCGCTGAAGTCCCGACACTCCCGGCCTGACTGAAGGACTCGCGCGCCTGCAGCAGAACGTTCCCTCTCCCGAGCCGGGAGCCCCGAAGCTTACGTCTCACACTGAGACTCCGCTACGCACCTTTCAGAGCACGCCACCAGAGCTCAGGCTATGTTAAGATCTCAGCCTACAGATTTTCACAGGAAAGGCACTGCTGTGTGTCTGTCATCTTGACACATGGATGTACACTTTTAAACTCAGCTATCCACCATTCAGTCCAAACCGGTTCGGACGTCTCCTCAGCAGAGGAAGCCTATCTGCAGCCTAGCGCCAAACAGCCGCGCTGGAAACACGTATGTCACACGGCCCCACTTCCTGGGGGAATCAGGACAGAGTGGGGCTTGCGGCAGAGAAAGATGGACTGAAAACACCAATGGCGGGTATGTGAGCCAACGCTGGGGGAAAAGAGTCCCTGAGTCCTTCGAAAGAGGCCCCATCCGTGGACAGGGACGGACAGGAAGTGCCCGCACTGACCAGCCACCCGGCACAGCCAGGGCCCTGCAGACCTGCGCAGGCCTGGCTGGAGTCTAGCCTTGTGCCCAGCCCTGCAGCCACCACTGAGCTGGGCTGCCGGCCCTCCCTCCACAGGGAGGCGCAGTCGGTCTACGCATGGTGGACGCTGTCTGAGGGGCTCGACGCAGGGAAGCAGATCTTACTTTACGAGGGACACTGTCCGAGGAGCTGCCAGGAGGCTGCTCCGACTCTCACGACCAACCACGGCCCGGGAACACCGCCTCCCCACGTGGGGCAGCATCAACTTTACCAGTTCACAGCGTGGGAGTAAGAGGGGCCCCTGCCCTTCTGCGGAGGGAGGGAGCATTGTGTCCCTGACTCATTTCTACGGTAACTGCTCATGCTGCTCAGCTGCTTTTACAATGCATCACTCATACTTTTCCTACTAATGCATAAGGCATCTTTATAAAATAAAAACATAACCCTCTTTCTTTAGTATGTGTATAAATATCTTTTTCCAATTTTCTTTTTCATTTTCTTATCTTAATTTTTTTAGAGACAAGGCCTTACTCTGTTGCACAGGCTGGAGGGCAGTGGTGTGACCACAGTTCCGCACAGCCTCCAGCGATCCTCCCTCCTCGGCCTCCCCAAGTGCTGGGGCTGCCAGCTGGAGCCAGAGCCAGAGCCGGGCCCAGCTCTGCAGTTGCGGCCTCCATGCCCCGCTCTCGGCCTGGGCGATGCTCGGAGGGGAGCAGCTCGCTCTTGCCCTCGGGGAAGGTCAAGGTGAACTCTGACTGAAGCGTGACAAGGAGAACACTAATTTTATTTCTTTGATTTTTTAAATATAAATTTTCCCTGGTTATTAAAACTGGAAGAGAGGTTTTCCTAAAATATGGAGAAGTATATGTAGCAGGGGGAAAATCATCACAGACCCACTGGTCTCCCAGGAGAAAATCATTAAAACCTTGCTGCATGTGTATTTCTAACCTCTTCACTCATTTTCTTCTGCGTGCGGTTAAAATAACATCACGTCTGACTTTTAACAGCTCTGAAACACGATTCACATACCACAACACCCATCCACAAAAGTACACAATCAAGTGGCTTCTGGGACAGTCACAAAGTCACGCAAGCATCGCCACAGTCAAACTTAGAACAAGTTGTCACCCCCAGGAGAAACCCTGCACCTGTAAGCAACCCACTGCCTCGCCAGCCCCCGGCAACTGCTGATCCACTTTCAGTCTCTGGATTTGCCTGTCACGGGTGTTTCATATAAATGGAATCACACGGTACGTGGCCTTTGTGTCTGGCTTCTTTCACTGAGATCCTGTTTTTGGGGTTCATCCACACTGTGGTATGAATCGGCACTTCATTCTTTTTTACAGCTGAATAACATCTAGTTGTATGGGTATATCGCACTGTATATCCACTCGTTAGCTAACAGACACTTGCATTCTTAACACTTATTAACTGTTACGAGTAAGGACGCCCGAACATACACGTGCAGGTCTGGCCGGCAGTGCAGCGGGTCTGTTTACGTCAGTGTCACCACATGTGCGTGAGAAGCTCACCGTGCTGCAACGTCACCCAGCTGTGACGTCACCTGGTGACAGGACGGTCAGCTCCATTACAGTCCGACGGGACCATCACACGTGTGCTCTGTTGCCGACCATAGCGTTGCTACGCAGCCATGACTGTGTTGAACAAGTGGGGGAAGGGAGCTACATGGAAATAAGGTGTCTGCACGTCACGCAGAGTGGTCACGCGAAGTGGCCACACGCCGACTCCGGACAGCTCTGACGAGCTACGTGTGACACCCAGGGCAAGCCCTGAGAAACTGCACACAGCGAGGGGCTCAAACACATGACAAATAAACCTGAATGGGGCCGAAAACCATGCAAGTAACCCACAGGGACATGAGAAAAAAGAAAAAGAGGAACAAGAAACAGAAAACAAAAAGAAAACAAATAATAAAATGCAGATTTAGGTCCTAACGTACCAGTATTTACTTGAATTGTAAATGGTCTAAACACCAATTACAAGACAGAGATTGGCTGAGTGGACTTAAAAAAAAAAACCATCCGGGCCGGGCGCGGTGGCTCACACCTGTAATCCTAGCACTCTGGGAGGCCGAGGCGGGTGGATAGCTCAAGGTCAGGAGTTCAAGATCAGCCTGAGCAAGAGCGAGACCCGGTCTCTACTAAAAAAATAGAAAGAAATTAATTGGCCAACTAAATATATATAGAAAAAATTAGCCGGGCATGGTGGCACATGCCTGTAGTCCCAGCTACTCGGGAGGCTGAGGCAGGAGGATCGCTTCAGCCCAGGTGTTTGAGGTTGCTGTGAGCTAGGCTAACGCCACGGCACTCTAGCCCGGGCAACAGAGTGAGACTCTGCCTCAAAAAAAAAAAAAAAAAAAAACCATCCGGACAACATGTTGCCCACAAGAAACTCATCTCGAGTACAACAGCATGAGAAGGTCGGAAGCAAACGTCCGGAAAGGACAC